>CAWVNZ010000544.1:0-244533 GCA_963930735.1 Dioctria linearis
AAAAAATAATTTTTTACTGTCGCAAATTTTAATTGCGCCAGGGATTGCCTTTTCTATAGTAATTTTTCAAAAAATAATTTTTTACTGTCGCAAATTTTGATTGCGCCAGGGATTGCCTTTTCTATAGTAAATTTTTCAGAACATAATTTTTTACTGTCGCAAATTTTAATTGCGCCAGGGATTGCCTTTTCTATAGTAAATTTTACAAAAAATAATTTTTTACTGTCGCAAATTTTAATTGCGCCAGGGATTGCCTTTTCTATAGTAAATTTTTCAAAAACTAATTTTCTACTGTCGCAAATTTTAATTGCGCCAGGGATTGCCGTTTCTATAGTAAATTTTTCAAAATTTAATTTTATACTGTCGCAAATTTTAAATACGCCAGGGATTGCCGTTTCTATAGTAAATTTTGCAAAAAATAATTTTTTACTGTCGCAAATTTTAATTGCGCCAGGGATTGCCTTTTCTATAGTAAATTTTACAAAAAATAATTTTTTACTGTCGCAAATTTTAATTGCGCCAGGGATTGCCTTTTCTATAGTAAATTTTTCAAAAACTAATTTTCTACTGTCGCAAATTTTAATTGCGCCAGGGATTGCCGTTTCTATAGTAAATTTTTCAAAATTTAATTTTATACTGTCGCAAATTTTAAATACGCCAGGGATTGCCGTTTCTATAGTAAATTTTACAAAAAATAATTTTTTACTGTCGCAAATTTTAATTGCGCCAGGGATTGCCTTTTCTATAGTAATTTTTCAAAAAATAATTTTTTACTGTCGCAAATTTTGATTGCGCCAGGGATTGCCTTTTCTATAGTAAATTTTTCAAAAACTAATTTTTACTGTCGCAAGAATTAATTACGCCAGGGATTGCCTTTTCTATAGTAAATTTTACAAAAAATAATTTTTTACTGTCGCAAATTTTAATTGCGCCAGGGATTGCCTTTTCTATAGTAAATTTTTCAAAAACTAATTTTCTACTGTCGCAAATTTTAATTGCGCCAGGGATTGCCGTTTCTATAGTAAATTTTTCAAAATTTAATTTTATACTGTCGCAAATTTTAAATACGCCAGGGATTGCCGTTTCTATAGTAAATTTTGCAAAAAATAATTTTTTACTGTCGCAAATTTTAATTGCGCCAGGGATTGCCTTTCCTATAGTAAATTTTTCACAAATAAATTTTTTACTGTCGCAAATTTTAAATACGCCAGGGATTGCCTTTTCTACAGTAAATTTTTCAAAAAATAATTTTTTACTGTCGCAAATTTTAATTACGCCAGGGATTGCCTTTTCTACAGTAAATTTTTTCAAAAAATAATTTTCTACTGTCGCAAATTTTAATTGCGCCAGGGATTGCCTTTTCTATACTAAATTTTTCAAAAAATAATTTTTTACTGTCGCAAGTTTTAATTACGCCAGGGATTGCCTTTTCTATAGTAAATTTTTCAAAAAATAATTTTTTACTGTCGAAAATTTTAATTGCGCCAGGGATTGCCGTTTCTATAGTAAATTTTTCAAAATTTAATTTTATACTAACGCAAATTTTAAATATGCCAGGGATTGCCTTTTCTATAGTAAATTATTCAAAAAATAATTTTTTACTGTCGCAAATTTTAATTACGCCAGGGATTGCCTTTTCTATAGTAATTTTTCAAAAAATAATTTTTTACTGTCGCAAATTTTAACTGCGCCAGGGATTGCCTTTTCTACAGTAAATTTTTCAAAAAATAATTTTCTACTGTCGCAAATTTTAATTGCGCCAGGGATTGCCTTTTCTACAGTAAATTTTTCAAAAAATAATTTTTTACTGTCGCAAATTTTAATTGCGCCAGGGATTGCCTTTTCTATAGTAAATTTTTCAAAAAATAATTTTATACTGTCGCAAATTTTAATTGCGCCAGGGATTGCCATTTCTATAGTAAATTTTTCACAAATAAATTTTTTACTGTCGCAAATTTTAAATACGCCAGGGATTGCCTTTTCTACAGTAAATTTTTCAAAAAATAATTTTTTACTGTCGCAAATTTTAAATACGCCAGAAATTGCCTTTTCTATAGTAAATTTTTCAAAAAATAATTTTATACTGTTGCAAATTTTAATTACGCCAGGGATTGCCTTTTCTACAGTAAATTTTTTCAAAAAATAATTTTCTACTGTCGCAAGTTTTAATTGCGCCAGGGATTGCCTTTTCTATAGTAAATTTTTCAAAAACTAATTTTTTACTGTCGCAAGTTTTATTTACGCCAGGGATTGCCTTTTCTATAGTAAATTTTTCAAAAAATAATTTTTTACTGTCGCAAATTTTAATTGCGCCAGGGATTGCCTTTTCTGTAGTAAATTATTCAAAAAATAATTTTTTACTGTCGAAAATTTTAATTACGCCAGGGATTGCCTTTTCTATAGTAAATTTTTCAAAACATAATTTTTTACTGTCTCAAATTTTAATTGCGCCAGGGATTGCCTTTTCTATAGTAAATTTTGCAAAAAATAATTTTTTACTGTCGAAAAGTTTAATTACGCCAGGGATTGCCTTTTTTATAGTAAATTTTTCAAAAAATAATTTTTTACTGTCGCAAATTTTAATTGCGTCAGGGATTGCCTTTTCTATACTAAATTTTTCAAAAAATAATTTTCTACTGTCGCAAATTTTAATTGCGCCAGGGATTGCCTTTTCTACAGTAAATTTTTCACAAATTAATTCTATACTGTCGCAAATTTGAAATACGCCAGGGATTGCCTTTTCTATAGTAAATTTTGCAAAAAATAATTTTTTACTGTCGAAAATTTTAATTACGCCAGGGATTGCCTTTTTTATAGTAAATTTTTCAAAAAATAATTTTTTACTGTCGCAAATTTTAATTGCGCCA
Organism: Dioctria linearis; assembly: GCA_963930735.1. NCBI lineage: Eukaryota > Metazoa > Arthropoda > Insecta > Diptera > Asilidae > Dioctria > Dioctria linearis. The sequence continues at coordinate 2,868 of CAWVNZ010000544.1, forward strand.
GGGATTGCCTTTCCTATAGTAAATTTTTCACAAATAAATTTTTTACTGTCGCAAATTTTAAATACGCCAGGGATTGCCTTTTCTACAGTAAATTTTTCAAAAAATAATTTTTTACTGTCGCAAATTTTAATTACGCCAGGGATTGCCTTTTCTACAGTAAATTTTTTCAAAAAATAATTTTCTACTGTCGCAAATTTTAATTGCGCCAGGGATTGCCTTTTTTATAGTAAATTTTTCAAAAACTAATTTTTTACTGTCGCAAGTTTTAATTACGCCAGGGATTGCCTTTTCTATAGTAAATTTTTCAAAAAATAATTTTTTACTGTCGAAAATTTTAATTGCGCCAGGGATTGCCGTTTCTATAGTAAATTTTTCAAAATTTAATTTTATACTAACGCAAATTTTAAATATGCCAGGGATTGCCTTTTCTATAGTAAATTATTCAAAAAATAATTTTTTACTGTCGCAAATTTTAATTACGCCAGGGATTGCCTTTTTTATAGTAAATTTTGCAAAAAATAATTTTTTACTGTCGCAAATTTTAATTGCGCCAGGGATTGCCTTTTCTATAGTAATTTTTCAAAAAATAATTTTTTACTGTCGCAAATTTTGATTGCGCCAGGGATTGCCTTTTCTATAGTAAATTTTTCAGAACATAATTTTTTACTGTCGCAAATTTTAATTGCGCCAGGGATTGCCTTTTCTATAGTAAATTTTACAAAAAATAATTTTTTACTGTCGCAAATTTTAATTGCGCCAGGGATTGCCTTTTCTATAGTAAATTTTTCAAAAACTAATTTTCTACTGTCGCAAATTTTAATTGCGCCAGGGATTGCCGTTTCTATAGTAAATTTTTCAAAATTTAATTTTATACTGTCGCAAATTTTAAATACGCCAGGGATTGCCGTTTCTATAGTAAATTTTGCAAAAAATAATTTTTTACTGTCGCAAATTTTAATTGCGCCAGGGATTGCCTTTTCTATAGTAAATTTTACAAAAAATAATTTTTTACTGTCGCAAATTTTAATTGCGCCAGGGATTGCCTTTTCTATAGTAAATTTTTCAAAAACTAATTTTCTACTGTCGCAAATTTTAATTGCGCCAGGGATTGCCGTTTCTATAGTAAATTTTTCAAAATTTAATTTTATACTGTCGCAAATTTTAAATACGCCAGGGATTGCCGTTTCTATAGTAAATTTTACAAAAAATAATTTTTTACTGTCGCAAATTTTAATTGCGCCAGGGATTGCCTTTTCTATAGTAATTTTTCAAAAAATAATTTTTTACTGTCGCAAATTTTGATTGCGCCAGGGATTGCCTTTTCTATAGTAAATTTTTCAAAAACTAATTTTTACTGTCGCAAGAATTAATTACGCCAGGGATTGCCTTTTCTATAGTAAATTTTACAAAAAATAATTTTTTACTGTCGCAAATTTTAATTGCGCCAGGGATTGCCTTTTCTATAGTAAATTTTTCAAAAACTAATTTTCTACTGTCGCAAATTTTAATTGCGCCAGGGATTGCCGTTTCTATAGTAAATTTTTCAAAATTTAATTTTATACTGTCGCAAATTTTAAATACGCCAGGGATTGCCGTTTCTATAGTAAATTTTGCAAAAAATAATTTTTTACTGTCGCAAATTTTAATTGCGCCAGGGATTGCCTTTCCTATAGTAAATTTTTCACAAATAAATTTTTTACTGTCGCAAATTTTAAATACGCCAGGGATTGCCTTTTCTACAGTAAATTTTTCAAAAAATAATTTTTTACTGTCGCAAATTTTAATTACGCCAGGGATTGCCTTTTCTACAGTAAATTTTTTCAAAAAATAATTTTCTACTGTCGCAAATTTTAATTGCGCCAGGGATTGCCTTTTCTATACTAAATTTTTCAAAAAATAATTTTTTACTGTCGCAAGTTTTAATTACGCCAGGGATTGCCTTTTCTATAGTAAATTTTTCAAAAAATAATTTTTTACTGTCGAAAATTTTAATTGCGCCAGGGATTGCCGTTTCTATAGTAAATTTTTCAAAATTTAATTTTATACTAACGCAAATTTTAAATATGCCAGGGATTGCCTTTTCTATAGTAAATTATTCAAAAAATAATTTTTTACTGTCGCAAATTTTAATTACGCCAGGGATTGCCTTTTTTATAGTAAATTTTGCAAAAAATAATTTTTTACTGTCGCAAATTTTAATTGCGCCAGGGATTGCCTTTTCTATAGTAATTTTTCAAAAAATAATTTTTTACTGTCGCAAATTTTGATTGCGCCAGGGATTGCCTTTTCTATAGTAAATTTTTCAGAACATAATTTTTTACTGTCGCAAATTTTAATTGCGCCAGGGATTGCCTTTTCTATAGTAAATTTTACAAAAAATAATTTTTTACTGTCGCAAATTTTAATTGCGCCAGGGATTGCCTTTTCTATAGTAAATTTTTCAAAAACTAATTTTCTACTGTCGCAAATTTTAATTGCGCCAGGGATTGCCGTTTCTATAGTAAATTTTTCAAAATTTAATTTTATACTGTCGCAAATTTTAAATACGCCAGGGATTGCCGTTTCTATAGTAAATTTTGCAAAAAATAATTTTTTACTGTCGCAAATTTTAATTGCGCCAGGGATTGCCTTTTCTATAGTAAATTTTACAAAAAATAATTTTTTACTGTCGCAAATTTTAATTGCGCCAGGGATTGCCTTTTCTATAGTAAATTTTTCAAAAACTAATTTTCTACTGTCGCAAATTTTAATTGCGCCAGGGATTGCCGTTTCTATAGTAAATTTTTCAAAATTTAATTTTATACTGTCGCAAATTTTAAATACGCCAGGGATTGCCGTTTCTATAGTAAATTTTACAAAAAATAATTTTTTACTGTCGCAAATTTTAATTGCGCCAGGGATTGCCTTTTCTATAGTAATTTTTCAAAAAATAATTTTTTACTGTCGCAAATTTTGATTGCGCCAGGGATTGCCTTTTCTATAGTAAATTTTTCAAAAACTAATTTTTACTGTCGCAAGAATTAATTACGCCAGGGATTGCCTTTTCTATAGTAAATTTTACAAAAAATAATTTTTTACTGTCGCAAATTTTAATTGCGCCAGGGATTGCCTTTTCTATAGTAAATTTTTCAAAAACTAATTTTCTACTGTCGCAAATTTTAATTGCGCCAGGGATTGCCGTTTCTATAGTAAATTTTTCAAAATTTAATTTTATACTGTCGCAAATTTTAAATACGCCAGGGATTGCCGTTTCTATAGTAAATTTTGCAAAAAATAATTTTTTACTGTCGCAAATTTTAATTGCGCCAGGGATTGCCTTTTCTATAGTAAATTTTTCAAAATTTAATTTTATACTGTCGCAAATTTTAAATACGCCAGGGATTGCCTTTTCTGTAGTAAATTATTCAAAAAATAATTTTTTACTGTCGCAAATTTTAATTACGCCAGGGATTGCCTTTTCTATAGTAAATTTTTCAAAACATAATTTTTTACTCTCGCAAATTTTAATTGCGCCAGGGATTGCCTTTTCTATACTAAATTTTTCAAAAAATAATTTTCTACTGTCGCAAATTTTAATTGCGGCAGTGATTGCCTTTTCTATAGTAAATTTTTCAAAAAATAATTTTCTACTGTCGCAAATTTTAATTGCGCCAGGGATTGCCTTTCTACAGTAAGTTTTTCACAAATTAATTTTATACTGTCGCAAATTTTAATTGCAGCAGGGATTGCCGTTTCTATAGTAAATTTTTCAAAAAATAATTTTTTACTGTCGCAAATTTTAATTACGCCAGGAATTGCCTTTTCTATAGTAAATTTTTCAAAATTTAATTTTATACTGTCGCAAATTTTAATTGCGCCAGGGATTGCCTTTTCTACAGTAAATTATTCAAAAAATAATTTTTTACTCTCGCAAATTTTAATTACGCCAGGGATTGCCTTTTCTACAGTAAATTTTTCAAAAAATAATTTTCTACTGTCGCATGTTTTGATTGCGCCAGGGATTGCCTTTTCTATAGTAAATTTTTCAAAAAATAATTTTTTACTGTCGCAAGTTTTAAATGCGCCAGGGATTGCCTTTTCTACAGTAAATTTTTCAAAATATAATTTTTTACTGTCGCAAATTTTAATAGCGCCAGGGATTGCCTTTTCTATAGTAAATTTATCAAAAAATAATTTTTTACTATCGCAAGTTTTAATTACGCCAGGGATTGCCTTTTCTACAGTAAATTTTTCAAAAAATATTTTTTTACTGTCGCAAATTTTAATTGCGGCAGGGATTGAATTTTCTACAGTAAATTTTTCAAAAAATAATTTTTTACTGTCGCAAGTTTTAATTACACCAGGGATTGCCTTTTCTATAGAAAATTTTTCAAAATTTAATTTTATACCGTCGCAAATTTTAATTGCGGCAGGGATTGCCTTTTCTACAGTAAATTTTTCAAAAAATTAATTTTTTACTGTCGCAAATTTTAAATACGCCAGGGATTGCCTTTTCTGTAGTAAATTATTCAAAAAATCATTTTTTACTGTCGCAAATTTTAATTACGCCAGGGATTGCCTTTTCTATAGTAAATTTTTCAAAATTTAATGTTATACTGTCGCAAATTTTAATTGCGCCAGGGATTGCCTTTCTATAGTAAATTTTGCAAAAAATAATTTTCTACTGTCGCAAATTTTAACTGCGCCAAGGATTGCCATTTCTACAGTAAATTTTTCAAAAAATAATTTTCTACTGTCGCAAATTTTAATTGCGCCAGGAATTGCCTTTTCTACAGTAAATTTTTCAAAAAATAATTTTTTACTGTCGCAAATTTTAATTGCGCCAGGGATTGCCTTTTCTATAGTAAATTTTTCAAAAAATAATTTTATACTGTCGCAAATTTTAATTGCGCCAGGGATTGCCTTTTCTATAGTAAATTTTTCACAAATAAATTTTTTACTGTCGCAAATTTTAAATACGCCAGGGATTGCCTTTTCTACAGTAAATTTTTCAAAAAATAATTATTTACTGTCGCAAATTTTAAATATGCCAGAGATTGCCTTTTCTATAGTAAATTTTTCAAAAAATAATTTTATACTGTTGCAAATTTTAATTACGCCAGGGATTGCCTTTTCTACAGTAAATTTTTTCAAAAAATAATTTTCTACTGTCGCAAGTTTTAATTACGCCAGGGATTGCCTTTTCTACAGTAAATTTTTCAAAAAATAATTTTCTACTGTCGCATGTTTTGATTGCGCCAGGGATTGCCTTTTCTATAGTAAATTTTTCAAAAAATAATTTTTTACTGTCGCAAGTTTTAAATGCGCCAGGGATTGCCTTTTCTACAGTAAATTTTTCAAAATATAATTTTTTACTGTCGCAAATTTTAATAGCGCCAGGGATTGCCTTTTCTATAGTAAATTTATCAAAAAATAATTTTTTACTATCGCAAGTTTTAATTACGCCAGGGATTGCCTTTTCTACAGTAAATTTTTCAAAAAATATTTTTTTACTGTCGCAAATTTTAATTGCGGCAGGGATTGAATTTTCTACAGTAAATTTTTCAAAAAATAATTTTTTACTGTCGCAAGTTTTAATTACACCAGGGATTGCCTTTTCTATAGAAAATTTTTCAAAATTTAATTTTATACCGTCGCAAATTTTAATTGCGGCAGGGATTGCCTTTTCTACAGTAAATTTTTCAAAAAATTAATTTTTTACTGTCGCAAATTTTAAATACGCCAGGGATTGCCTTTTCTGTAGTAAATTATTCAAAAAATCATTTTTTACTGTCGCAAATTTTAATTACGCCAGGGATTGCCTTTTCTATAGTAAATTTTTCAAAATTTAATGTTATACTGTCGCAAATTTTAATTGCGCCAGGGATTGCCTTTCTATAGTAAATTTTGCAAAAAATAATTTTCTACTGTCGCAAATTTTAACTGCGCCAAGGATTGCCATTTCTACAGTAAATTTTTCAAAAAATAATTTTCTACTGTCGCAAATTTTAATTGCGCCAGGAATTGCCTTTTCTACAGTAAATTTTTCAAAAAATAATTTTTTACTGTCGCAAATTTTAATTGCGCCAGGGATTGCCTTTTCTATAGTAAATTTTTCAAAAAATAATTTTATACTGTCGCAAATTTTAATTGCGCCAGGGTTTGCCTTTTCTATAGTAAATTTTTCACAAATAAATTTTTTACTGTCGCAAATTTTAAATACGCCAGGGATTGCCTTTTCTACAGTAAATTTTTCAAAAAATAATTATTTACTGTCGCAAATTTTAAATATGCCAGAGATTGCCTTTTCTATAGTAAATTTTTCAAAAAATAATTTTATACTGTTGCAAATTTTAATTACGCCAGGGATTACCTTTTCTACAGTAAATTTTTTCAAAAAATAATTTTCTACTGTCGCAAGTTTTAATTGCGCCAGGGATTGCCTTTTCTATAGTAAATTTTTCAAAAACTAATTTTTTACTGTCGCAAGTTTTAATTACGCCAGGGATTGCCTTTTCTATAGTAAATTTTTCAAAAAATAATTTTTTACTGTCGCAAATTTTAATTGCGCCAGGGATTGCCTTTTCTGTAGTAAATTATTCAAAAAATATTTTTTTACTGTCGAAAATTTTAATTACGCCAGGGATTGCCTTTTCTATAGTAAATTTTTCAAAAAATAATTTTTTACTCTCGCAAATTTTAAATTCGCCAGGGATTGCCTTTTCTATTGTAAATTATTCAAAAATTAATTTTTTACTGTCGCAAGTTTTAATTACGCCAGGGATTGCCTTTTCTACAGTAAATTTTTCAAAAAATAATTTCTCACTGTCGCAAATTTTAATTGCGGCAGGGATTGAATTTTCTACAGTAAATTTTTCAAAAAATAATTGTTTACTGTTGCAAGTTTTAATTACACCAGGGATTGCCTTTTCTTTAGTAAATTATTCAAAAAATAATTTTTTACTGTCGCAAATTTTAATTACGCCAGGGACTGCCTTTTCTATAGTAAATTTTTCAAAATTTAATTTTATACCGTCGCAAATTTTAATTGCGGCAGGGATTGCCTTTTGTACAGTAAATTTTTCAAAAAATAATTTTTTACTGTCGCAAATTTTAATTACGGCAGGGATTGCCTTTTCTATATTAAATTTTTCAAAAAATAATTTTCTACTGTCGCAAATTTTAAATACGCCAGGGATTGCCTTTTCTATAGTAAATTTTTCAAAATTTAATTTTATACTGTCGCAAATTTTAATTACGTCAGGGATTGCCTTTTCTATAGTAAATTTTTCAAAATTTAATTTTATACTGTCGCAAATTTTAATTGCGCCAGGGATTGCCTTTTCTATGGTAAATTTTGCAAAAAATAATTTTCTACTGTCGCAAATTTTAATTGCGCCAGGGATTGCCTTTTCTACAGTAAATTTTTCAAAAAATAATTTTTTACTGTCGCAAATTTTAAATACGCCAGGGATTGCCTTTTCTATAGTAAATTTTTCAAAAAATAATTTTTTACTGTCGCAAATTTTAATTACGCCAGGGATTGCCTTTTCTATAGTAAATTTTTCAAAATTTAATGTTATACTGTCGCAAATTTTAACTGCGCCAGGGATTGCCTTTCTATAGTAAATTTTGCAAAAAATAATTTTCTACTGTCGCAAATTTTAACTGCGCCAGGGATTGCCTTTTCTACAGTAAATTTTTCAAAAAATAATTTTCTACTGTCGCAAATTTTAATTACGCCAGGGATTGCCTTTTCTATAGTAAATTTTTCAAAATTTAATTTTATACTGTCGCAAATTTTAATTGCGCCAGTGATTGCCTTTTCTATGGTAAATTTTGCAAAAAATAATTTTCTACTGTCGCAAATTTTAAATACGCCAGGGATTGCCTATTCTACAGTAAATTTTTCAAAAAATAATTTTTTACTGTCGCAAATTTTAAATTCGCCAGGGATTGCCTTTTCTATAGTAAATTATTCAAAAATTAATTTTTTACTGTCGCACGTTTTAATTGCGCCAGTGATTGCCTTTTCTACAGTAAATTTTTCAAAAAATAATTTTTTATTGTCGCAAATTGTAATTGCGCCAGGGATTGCCTTTTCTATAGTAAATTTTTCAAAAAATAATTTTATACTGTCGCAAATTTTAATTGCGCCAGGGATTGCCTTTTCTATAGTAAATTTTTCACAAATAAATTTTTTACTGTCGCAAATTTTAAATACGCCAGGGATTGCCTTTTCTACAGTAAATTTTTCAAAATTTAATTTTATACCGTCGCAAATTTTAATTGCGGCAGGGATTGCCTTTTCTACAGTAAATTTTTCAAAAAATAATTTTTTACTGTCGCAAATTTTAATTACGGCAGGGATTGCCTTTTCTATATTAAATTTTTCAAAAAATAATTTTCTACTGTCGTAAATTTTAAATACGCCAGGGATTGCCTTTTCTATAGTAAATTTTTCAAAATTTAATTTTATACTGTCGCAAATTTTAATTACGCCAGGTATTGCCTTTTCTATAGTAAATTTTTCAAAATTTAATTTTATACTGTCGCAAATTTTAATTGCGCCAGGGATTGCCTTTTCTATGGTAAATTTTGCAAAAAATAATTTTCTACTGTCGCAAATTTTAATTGCGCCAGGGATTGCCTTTTCTACAGTAAATTTTTCAAAAAATAATTTTTTACTGTCGCAAATTTTAAATACGCCAGGGATTGCCTTTTCTATAGTAAATTTTTCAAAAAATAATTTTTTACTGTCGCAAATTTTAATTACGCCAGGGATTGCCTTTTCTATAGTAAATTTTTCAAAATTTAATGTTATACTGTCGCAAATTTTAACTGCGCCAGGGATTGCCTTTCTATAGTAAATTTTGCAAAAAATAATTTTCTACTGTCGCAAATTTTAACTGCGCCAGGGATTGCCTTTTCTACAGTAAATTTTTCAAAAAATAATTTTCTACTGTCGCAAATTTTAATTGCGCCAGGAATTGCCTTTTCTACAGTAAATTTCTCAAAAAATAATTTTTTACTGTCGCAAATTTTAATTGCGCCAGGGATTGCCTTTTCTATAGTAAATTTTTCAAAAAATAATTTTATACTGTCGCAAATTTTAATTGCGCCAGGGATTGCCTTTTCTATAGTAAATTTTTCACAAATAAATTTTTTACTGTCGCAAATTTTAAATACGCCAGGGATTGCCTTTTCTACAGTAAATTTTTCAAAAAATAATTTTTTACTGTCGCAAATTTTAAATACCGCAGAGATTGCCTTTTCTATAGTAAATTTTTCAAAAAATAATTTTATACTGTTGCAAATTTTAATTACGCCAGGGATTGCCTTTTCTACAGTAAATTTTTTCAAAAAATAATTTTCTACTGTCGCAAGTTTTAATTGCGCCAGGAATTGCCTTTTCTATAGTAAATTTTTCAAAAACTAATTTTTTACTGTCGCAAGTTTTAATTACGCCAGGGATTGCCTTTTCTATAGTAAATTTTTCAAAAAATAATTTTTTACTGTCGCAAATTTTAATTGCGCCAGGGATTGCCTTTTCTGTAGTAAATTATTCAAAAAATATTTTTTTACTGTCGAAAATTTTAATTACGCCAGGGATTGCCTTTTCTATAGTAAATTTTTCGAAACATAATTTTTTACTGTCGCAAATTTTAATTGCGCCAGGGATTGCCTTTTCTATAGTAAATTTTGCGAAAAATAATTTTTTACTGTCGAAAATTTTAATTACGCCAGGGATTGCCTTTTTTATAGTAAATTTTTCAAAAAATAATTTTTTACTGTCGCAAATTTTAATTGCGCCAGGGATTGCCTTTTCTATAGTAAATTTTTCAAAAAATAATTTTCTACTGTCGCAAATTTTAATTGCGCCAGGGATTGCCTTTTCTACAGTAAATTTTTCACAAATTAATTCTATACTGTCGCAAATTTTAAATACGCCAGGGATTGCCTTTTCTATAGTAAATTTTGCAAAAAATAATTTTTTACTGTCGAAAATTTTAATTACGCCAGGGATTGCCTTTTTTATAGTAAATTTTTCAAAAAATAATTTTTTATTCTCGCAAATTTTAATTGCGCCAGGGATTGCCTTTTCTATAGTAAATTTTTCACAAATAAATTTTTTACTGTCGCAAATTTTAAATACGCCAGGGATTGCCTTTTCTACAGTAAATTTTTCAAAAAATAATTTTTTACTGTCGCAAATTTTAATTACGCCAGGGATTGCCTTTTCTACAGTAAATTTTTTCAAAAAATAATTTTCTACTGTCGCAAGTTTTAATTGCGCCAGGGATTGCCTTTTCTATAGTAAATTTTTCAAAAACTAATTTTTTACTGTCGCAAGTTTTAATTACGCCAGGGATTGCCTTTTCTATAGTAAATTTTTCAAAAAATAATTTTTTACTGTCGCAAATTTTAATTGCGCCAGGGATTGCCTTTCTATAGTAAATTTTTCAAAATTTAATTTTGTACTAACGCAAATTTTAAATGTGCCAGGGATTGCCTTTTCTATAGTAAATTATTCAAAAAATAATTTTTTACTGTTGCAAATTTTAATTACGCCAGGGATTGCCTTTCTTATAGTAAATTTTGCAAAAAATAATTTTTTACTGTCGCAAATTTTAATTGCGCCAGGGATTGCATTTTCTATAGAAATTTTTCAAAAAATTATTTTTTACTTGCGCAAATTTTAATTGCGCCAGGGATTGCCTTTCCTATAGTAAATTTTTCACAAATAAATTTTTTACTGTGGCAAGTTTTAATTACGCCAGGGATTGCCTTTTCTACAGTAAATTTTTCAAAAAATAATTTTTTACTGTCGCAAATTTTAATTGCGGCAGGGATTGAATTTTCTACAGTAAATTTTTCAAAAAATAATTTTTTACTGTCGCAAGTTTTAATTACACCAGGGATTGCCTTTTCTATAGTAAATTATTCAAAAAATAATTTTTTACTGTCGCAAATTTTAATTACGCCAGGGATTGCCTTTTCTATAGTAAATTTTTCAAATTTAATTTTATACCGTCGCAAATTTTAATTGCGGCAGGGATTGCCTTTTCTACAGTAAATTTTTCAAAAAATAATTTTTTACTGTCGCAAATTTTAATTACGGCAGGGATTGCCTTTTCTATATTAAATTTTTCAAAAAATAATTTTCTACTGTCGCAAATTTTAAACACGCCAGGGATTGCCTTTTCTATAGTAAATTTTTCAAAATTTAATTTTATACTGTCGCAAATTTTAATTACGCCAGGGATTATCCTTTTCTACAGTAAATTTTTCAAAAAATAATTTTCTACTGTCGCAAATTTTAATTGCGCCAGGGATTGCCTTTTCTACAGTAAATTTTTCAAAAAATAATTTTTTACTGTCGCAAATTTTAATTGCGCCAGGGATTGGCTTTTCTATAGTAAATTTTTCAAAAAATAATTTTATAATGTCGCAAATTTTAATTGCGCCAGGGATTGCCTTTTCTATAGTAAATTTTTCACAAATAAATTTTTTACTGTCGCAAATTTTAAATACGCCAGGGATTGCCTTTTCTACAGTAAATTTCTCAAAAAATAATTTTTTACTGTCGCAAATTTTAATTGCGGCAGGGATTGCCTTTTCTACAGTAAATTTTTCAAAAAATAATTTTTTACTCTCGCAAATTTTAATTACGGCAGGGATTGCCTTTTCTATATTAAATTTTTCAAAAAATAATTTTCTACTGTCGCAAATTTTAAATACGCCAGGGATTGCCTTTTCTATAGTAAATTTTTCAAAATTGAATTTTATACTGTCGCAAATTTTAATTACGCCAGGGATTGCCTTTTCTATAGTAAATTTTTCAAAATTTAATTTTAAACTGTCGCAAATTTTAATTGCGCCAGGGATTGCCTTTTCTATGGTAAATTTTGCAAAAAATAATTTTCTACTGTCGCAAATTTTAATTGCGCCAGGGATTGCCTTTTCTACAGTAAATTTTTCAAAAAAAAATTTTTTATTGTCGCAAATTTTAAATACGCCAGGGATTGCCTTTTCTATAGTAAATTTTTCAAAAAATAATTTTTTACTGTCGCAAATTTTAATTACGCCAGGGATTGCCTTTTCTATAGTAAATTTTTCAAAATTTAATGTTATATTGTCGCAAATTTTAATTGCGCCAGGGATTGCCTTTCTATAGTAAATTTTGCAAAAAATAATTTTGTACTGTCGCAAATTTTAACTGCGCCAGGGATTGCCTTTTCTACAGTAAATTTTTCAAAAAATAATTTTCTACTGTCGCAAATTTTAATTGCGCCAGGGATTGCCTTTTCTACAGTAAATTTTTCAAAAAATAATTTTTTACTGTCGCAAATTTTAATTGCGCCAGGGATTGCCTTTTCTATAGTAAATTTTTCAAAAAATAATTTTATACTGTCGCAAATTTTAATTGCGCCAGGGATTGCCATTTCTATAGTAAATTTTTCACAAATAAATTTTTTACTGTCGCAAATTTTAAATACGCCAGGGATTGCCTTTTCTACAGTAAATTTTTCAAAAAATAATTTTTTACTGTCGCAAATTTTAAATACGCCAGAGATTGCCTTTTCTATAGTAAATTTTTCAAAAAATAATTTTATACTGTTGCAAATTTTAATTACGCCAGGGATTGCCTTTTCTACAGTAAATTTTTTCAAAAAATAATTTTCTACTGTCGCAAGTTTTAATTGCGCCAGGGATTGCCTTTTCTATAGTAAATTTTTTACTGTCGCAAGTTTTAATTACGCCAGGGATTGCCTTTTCTATAGTAAATTTTTCAAAAAATAATTTTTTACTGTCGCAAATTTTAATTGCGCCAGGGATTGCCTTTTCTGTAGTAAATTTTTCAAAAAATAATTTTTTACTGTCGCAAATTTTAATTACGCCAGGGATTGCCTTTTCTATAGTAAATTTTTCAAAATTTAATGTTATATTGTCGCAAATTTTAATTGCGCCAGGGATTGCCTTTCTATAGTAAATTTTGCAAAAAATAATTTTGTACTGTCGCAAATTTTAAATGCGCCAGGGATTGCCTTTTCTACAGTAAATTTTTCAAAAAATAATTTTCTACTGTCGCAAATTTTAATTGCGCCAGGGATTGCCTTTTCTACAGTAAATTTTTCAAAAAATAATTTTTTACTGTCGCAAATTTTAATTGCGCCAGGGATTGCCTTTTCTATATAAATTTTTCAAAAAATAATTTTATACTGTCGCAAATTTTAATTGCGCCAGGGATTGCCATTTCTATAGTAAATTTTTCACAAATAAATTTTTTACTGTCGCAAATTTTAAATACGCCAGGGATTGCCTTTTCTACAGTAAATTTTTCAAAAAATAATTTTTTACTGTCGCAAATTTTAAATACGCCAGAGATTGCCTTTTCTATAGTAAATTTTTCAAAAAATAATTTTATACTGTTGCAAATTTTAATTACGCCAGGGATTGCCTTTTCTACAGTAAATTTTTTCAAAAAATAATTTTCTACTGTCGCAAGTTTTAATTGCGCCAGGGATTGCCTTTTCTATAGTAAATTTTTCAAAAACTAATTTTTTACTGTCGCAAGTTTTAATTACGCCAGGGATTGCCTTTTCTATAGTAAATTTTTCAAAAAATAATTTTTTACTGTCGCAAATTTTAATTGCGCCAGGGATTGCCTTTTCTGTAGTAAATTATTCAAAAAATATTTTTTTACTGTCGAAAATTTTAATTACGCCAGGGATTGCCTTTTCTATAGTAAATTTTTCAAAACATAATTTTTTACTGTCGCAAATTTTAATTGCGCCAGGGATTGCCTTTTCTATAGCAAATTTTGCGAAAAATAATTTTTTACTGTCGAAAATTTTAATTACGCCAGGGATTGCCTTTTTTATAGTAAATTTTTCAAAAAATAATTTTTTACTGTCGCAAATTTTAATTGCGCCAGGGATTGCCTTTTCTATAGTAAATTTTTCAAAAAATAATTTTCTACTGTCGCAAATTTTAATTGCGCCAGGGATTGCCTTTTCTACAGTAAATTTTTCACAAATTAATTCTATACTGTCGCAAATTTTAAATACGCCAGGGATTGCCTTTTCTATAGTAAATTTTGCAAAAAATAATTTTTTACTGTCGAAAATTTTAATTACGCCAGGGATTGCCTTTTTTTTAGTAAATTTTTCAAAAAATAATTTTTTACTCTCGCAAATTTTAATTGCGCCAGGGATTGCCTTTTCTATAGTAAATTTTTCACAAATAAATTTTTTACTGTCGCAAATTTTGAATACGCCAGGGATTGCCTTTTCTACAGTAAATTTTTCAAAAAATAATTTTTTACTGTCGCAAATTTTAATTACGCCAGGGATTGCCTTTTCTACAGTAAATTTTTTCAAAAAATAATTTTCTACTGTCGCAAATTTTAATTGCGCCAGGGATTGCCTTTTCTATAGTAAATTTTTCAAAAACTAATTTTTTACTGTCGCAAGTTTTAATTACGCCAGGGATTGCCTTTTCTATAGTAAATTTTTCAAAAAATAATTTTTTACTGTCGCAAATTTTAATTGCGCCAGGGATTGCCTTTCTATAGTAAATTTTTCAAAATTTAATTTTGTACTAACGCAAATTTTAAATGTGCCAGGGATTGCCTTTTCTATAGTAAATTATTCAAAAAATAATTTTTTACTGTTGCAAATTTTAATTACGCCAGGGATTGCCTTTCTTATAATAAATTTTGCAAAAAATTATTTTTTACTGTCGCAAATTTTAATTGCGCCAGGGATTGCCTTTTCTATAGAAATTTTTCAAAAAATTATTTTTTACTTAAGCAAATTTTAATTGCGCCAGGGATTGCCTTTCAAAAAATAATTTTTTACTGTCGCAAGTTTTAATTACACCAGGGATTGCCTTTTCTATAGTAAATTATTCAAAAAATAATTTTTTACTGTCGCAAATTTTAATTACGCCAGGGATTGCCTTTTCTATAGTAAATTTTTCAAATTTAATTTTATACCGTCGCAAATTTTAATTGCGGCAGGGATTGCCTTTTCTACAGTAAATTTTTCAAAAAATAATTTTTTACTGTCGCAAATTTTAATTACGGCAGGGATTGCCTTTTCTATATTAAATTTTTCAAAAAATAATTTTCTACTGTCGCAAATTTTAAACACGCCAGGGATTGCCTTTTCTATAGTAAATTTTTCAAAATTTAATTTTATACTGTCGCAAATTTTAATTACGCCAGGGATTGCCTTTTCTACAGTAAATTTTTCAAAAAATAATTTTCTACTGTCGCAAATTTTAATTGCGCCAGGGATTGCCTTTTCTACAGTAAATTTTTCAAAAAATAATTTTTTACTGTCGCAAATTTTAATTGCGCCAGGGATTGCCTTTTCTATAGTAAATTTTTCAAAAAATAATTTTATACTGTCGCAAATTTTAATTGCGCCAGGGATTGCCTTTTCTATAGTAAATTTTTCACAAATAAATTTTTTACTGTCGCAAATTTTAAATACGCCAGGGATTGCCTTTTCTACAGTAAATTTCTCAAAAAATAATTTTTTACTGTCGCAAATTTTAATTGCGGCAGGGATTGCCTTTTCTACAGTAAATTTTTCAAAAAATAATTTTTTACTGTCGCAAATTTTAATTACGGCAGGGATTGCCTTTTCTATATTAAATTTTTCAAAAAATAATTTTCTACTGTCGCAAATTTTAAATACGCCAGGGATTGCCTTTTCTATAGTAAATTTTTCAAAATTGAATTTTATACTGTCGCAAATTTTAATTACGCCAGGGATTGCCTTTTCTATAGTAAATTTTTCAAAATTTAATTTTATACTGTCGCAAATTTTAATTGCGCCAGGGATTGCCTTTTCTATGGTAAATTTTGCAAAAAATAATTTTCTACTGTCGCAAATTTTAATTGCGCCAGGGATTGCCTTTTCTATAGTAAATTATTCAAAAAATAATTTTTTACTGTCGCAAATTTTAATTACGCCAGGGATTGCCTTTTCTATAGTAAATTTTTCAAATTTAATTTTATACCGTCGCAAATTTTAATTGCGGCAGGGATTGCCTTTTCTACAGTAAATTTTTCAAAAAATAATTTTTTACTGTCGCAAATTTTAATTACGGCAGGGATTGCCTTTTCTATATTAAATTTTTCAAAAAATAATTTTCTACTGTCGCAAATTTTAAACACGCCAGGGATTGCCTTTTCTATAGTAAATTTTTCAAAATTTAATTTTATACTGTCGCAAATTTTAATTTCGCCAGGGATTATCCTTTTCTACAGTAAATTTTTCAAAAAATAATTTTCTACTGTCGCAAATTTTAATTGCGCCAGGGATTGCCTTTTCTACAGTAAATTTTCAAAAAAATAATTTTTTACTGTCGCAAATTTTAATTGCGCCAGGGATTGCCTTTTCTTTAGTAAATTTTTCAAAAAATAATTTTATAATGTCGCAAATTTTAATTGCGCCAGGGATTGCCTTTTCTATAGTAAATTTTCACAAATAAATTTTTTACTGTCGCAAATTTTAAATACGCCAGGGATTGCCTTTTCTACAGTAAATTTCTCAAAAAATAATTTTTTACTGTCGCAAATTTTAATTGCGGCAGGGATTGCCTTTTCTACAGTAAATTTTTCAAAAAATAATTTTTTACTCTCGCAAATTTTAATTACGGCAGGGATTGCCTTTTCTATATTAAATTTTTCAAAAAATAATTTTCTACTGTCGCAAATTTTAAATACGCCAGGGATTGCCTTTTCTATAGTAAATTTTTCAAAATTGAATTTTATACTGTCGCAAATTTTAATTACGCCAGGGATTGCCTTTTCTATAGTAAATTTTTCAAAATTTAATTTTATACTGTCGCAAATTTTAATTGCGCCAGGGATTGCCTTTTCTATGGTAAATTTTTGCAAAAAATAATTTTCTACTGTCGCAAATTTTAATTGCGCCAGGGATTGCCTTTTCTACAGTAAATTTTTCAAAAAATAATTTTTTACTGTCGCAAATTTTAAATACGCCAGGGATTGCCTTTTCCTATAGTAAATTTTTCAAAAATAGTTTTTTACTGTCGCAAATTTTAATTACGCCAGGGATTGCCTTTTCTATAGTAAATTTTTCAAAATTTAATGTTATATTGTCGCAAATTTTAATTGCGCCAGGGATTGCCTTTCTATAGTAAATTTTGCAAAAAATAATTTTGTACTGTCGCAAATTTTAACTGCGCCAGGGATTGCCTTTTCTACAGTAAATTTTTCAAAAAATAATTTTCTACTGTCGCAAATTTTAATTGCGCCAGGGATTGCCTTTTCTACAGTAAATTTTTCAAAAAATAATTTTTTTACTGTCGCAAATTTTAATTGCGCCAGGGATTGCCTTTTCTATAGTAAATTTTTCAAAAAAATAATTTTATACTGTCGCAAATTTTAATTGCGCCAGGGATTGCCATTTCTATAGTAAATTTTTCACAAATAAATTTTTTACTGTCGCAAATTTTAAATACGCCAGGGATTGCCTTTTCTACAGTAAATTTTTCAAAAATAATTTTTTACTGTCGCAAATTTTAAATACGCCAGAGATTGCCTTTTCTATAGTAAATTTTTCAAAAAATAATTTTATACTGTTGCAAATTTTAATTACGCCAGGGATTGCCTTTTCTACAGTAAATTTTTTCAAAAAATAATTTTCTACTGTCGCAAGTTTAATTGCGCCAGGGATTGCCTTTTCTATAGTAAATTTTTTACTGTCGCAAGTTTTAATTACGCCAGGGATTGCCTTTTCTATAGTAAATTTTTCAAAAATAATTTTTTACTGTCGCAAATTTTAATTGCGCCAGGATTGCCTTTTCTGTAGTAAATTTTTCAAAAATAATTTTTTACTGTCGCAAATTTTAATTACGCCAGGGATTGCCTTTTCTATAGTAAATTTTTCAAAATTTAATGTTATATTGTCGCAAATTTTAATTGCGCCAGGGATTGCCTTTCTATAGTAAATTTTGCAAAAAATAATTTTGTACTGTCGCAAATTTAACTGCGCCAGGGATTGCCTTTTCTACAGTAAATTTTTCAAAAAATAATTTTCTACTGTCGCAAATTTTAATTGCGCCAGGATTGCCTTTTCTACAGTAAATTTTTCAAAAAATAAATTTTTACTGTCGCAAATTTTAATTGCGCCAGGGGATTGCCTTTTCTATATAAATTTTCAAAAAATAATTTTATACTGTCGCAAATTTTAATTGCACCAGGGATTGCCATTTCTATAGTAAATTTTTCACAAATAAATTTTTACTGTCGCAAATTTTAAATACGCGGGATTGCCTTTTCTACAGTAAATTTTTCAAAAATAATTTTTTACTGTCGCAAATTTTAAATACGCCAGAGATTGCCTTTTCTATAGTAAATTTTTCAAAAAATAATTTTATACTGTTGCAAATTTTAATTACGCCAGGATTGCCTTTTCTACAGTAAATTTTTTCAAAAATAATTTTCTACTGTCGCAAGTTTTAATTGCGCCAGGGATTGCCTTTTCTATAGTAAATTTTGCAAAAAATAATTTTTTACTGTCGAAAATTTTAATTACGCCAGGGATTGCCTTTTTTATAGTAAATTTTTCAAAAAATAATTTTTTACTCTCGCAAATTTTAATTGCGCCAGGGATTGCCTTTTCTATAGTAAATTTTTCACAAATAAATTTTTTACTGTCGCAAATTTTAAATACGCCAGGGATTGCCTTTCTACAGTAAATTTTTCAAAAATAATTTTTTACTGTCGCAAATTTTTATTACGCCAGGGATTGCCTTTTCTACAGTAAATTTTTTCAAAAAATAATTTTCTACTGTCGCAAATTTTAATTGCGCCAGGGATTGCCTTTTCTATAGTAAATTTTTCAAAAACTATTTTTTTACTGTCGCAAGTTTTAATTACGCCAGGGATTGCCTTTTCTATAGTAAATTTTTCAAAAAATAATTTTTTACTGTCGCAAATTTTAATTGCGCCAGGGATTGCCTTTCTATAGTAAATTTTTCAAAATTTAATTTTGTACTAACGCAAATTTTAAATGTGCCAGGGATTGCCTTTTCTATAGTAAATTATTCAAAAAATAATTTTTTACTGTTGCAAATTTTAATTACGCCAGGGATTGCCTTTCTTATAGTAAATTTTGCAAAAAATTATTTTTTACTGTCGCAAATTTTAATTGCGCCAGGGATTGCCTTTTCTATAGAAATTTTTCAAAAAATTATTTTTTACTTAAGCAAATTTTAATTGCGCCAGGGATTGCCTTTCAAAAAATAATTTTTTACTGTCGCAAGTTTTAATTACACCAGGGATTGCCTTTTCTATAGTAAATTATTCAAAAAATAATTTTTTACTGTCGCAAATTTTAATTACGCCAGGGATTGCCTTTTCTATAGTAAATTTTTCAAATTTAATTTTATACCGTCGCAAATTTTAATTGCGGCAGGGATTGCCTTTTCTACAGTAAATTTTTCAAAAAATAATTTTTTACTGTCGCAAATTTTAATTACGGCAGGGATTGCCTTTTCTATATTAAATTTTTCAAAAAATAATTTTCTACTGTCGCAAATTTTAAACACGCCAGGGATTGCTTTTTCTATAGTAAATTTTTCAAAATTTAATTTTATACTGTCGCAAATTTTAATTACGCCAGGGATTGCCTTTTCTACAGTAAATTTTTCAAAAAATAATTTTCTACTGTCGCAAATTTTAATTGCGCCAGGGATTGCCTTTTCTACAGTAAATTTTTCAAAAAATAATTTTTTACTGTCGCAAATTTTAATTGCGCCAGGGATTGCCTTTTCTATAGTAAATTTTTCAAAAAATAATTTTATACTGTCGCAAATTTTAATTGCGCCAGGGATTGCCTTTTCTATAGTAAATTTTTCACAAATAAATTTTTTACTGTCGCAAATTTTAAATACGCCAGGGATTGCCTTTTCTACAGTAAATTTCTCAAAAAATAATTTTTTACTGTCGCAAATTTTAATTGCGGCAGGGATTGCCTTTTCTACAGTAAATTTTTCAAAAAATAATTTTTTACTGTCGCAAATTTTAATTACGGCAGGGATTGCCTTTTCTATATTAAATTTTTCAAAAAATAATTTTCTACTGTCGCAAATTTTAAATACGCCAGGGATTGATTGCCTTTTCTATAGTAAATTTTTCAAAATTGAATTTTATACTGTCGCAAATTTTAATTACGCTAGGGATTGCCTTTTCTATAGTAAATTTTTCAAAATTTAATTTTATACTGTCGCAAATTTTAATTGCGCCAGGGATTGCCTTTTCTATGGTAAATTTTGCAAAAAATAATTTTCTACTGTCGCAAATTTTAATTGCGCCAGGGATTGCCTTTTCTACAGTAAATTTTTCAAAAAATAATTTTTTACTGTCGCAAATTTTAAATACGCCAGGGATTGCCTTTTCTATAGTAAATTTTTCAAAAAATAATTTTTTACTGTCGCAAATTTTAATTACGCCAGGGATTGCCTTTTCTATAGTAAATTTTTCAAAATTTAATGTTATATTGTCGCAAATTTTAATTGCGCCAGGGATTGCCTTTCTATAGTAAATTTTGCAAAAAATAATTTTGTACTGTCGCAAATTTTAACTGCGCCAGGGATTGCCTTTTCTACAGTAAATTTTTCAAAAAATAATTTTCTACTGTCGCAAATTTTAATTGCGCCAGGGATTGCCTTTTCTACAGTAAATTTTTCAAAAAATAATTTTTTACTGTCGTAAATTTTAATTGCGCCAGGGATTGCCTTTTCTATAGTAAATTTTTCAAAAAATAATTTTATACTGTCGCAAATTTTAATTGCGCCAGGGATTGCCATTTCTATAGTAAATTTTTCACAAATAAATTTTTTACTGTCGCAAATTTTAAATACGCCAGGGATTGCCTTTTCTACAGTAAATTTTTCAAAAAATAATTTTTTACTGTCGCAAATTTTAAATACGCCAGAGATTGCCTTTTCTATAGTAAATTTTTCAAAAAATAATTTTATATTGTTGCAAATTTTAATTACGCCAGGGATTGCCTTTTCTACAGTAAATTTTTTCAAAAAATAATGTTCTACTGTCGCAAGTTTTAATTGCGCCAGGGATTGCCTTTTCTATAGTAAATTTTTCAAAAACTAATTTTTTACTGTCGCAAGTTTTATTTACGCCAGGGATTGCCTTTTCTATAGTAAATTTTTCAAAAAATAATTTTTTACTGTCGCAAATTTTAATTGCGCCAGGGATTGCCTTTTCTGTAGTAAATTATTCAAAAAATAATTTTTTACTGTCGAAAATTTTAATTACGCCAGGGATTGCCTTTTCTATAGTAAATTTTTCAAAACATAATTTTTTACTGTCGCAAATTTTAATTGCGCCAGGGATTGCCTTTTCTATAGTAAATTTTACAAAAAATAATTTTTTACTGTCGAAAATTTTAATTACGCCAGGGATTGCCTTTTTTATAGTAAATTTTTCAAAAAATAATTTTTTACTGTCGCAAATTTTAATTGCGTCAGGGATTGCCTTTTCTATAGTAAATTTTTCAAAAAATAATTTTCTACTGTCGCAAATTTTAATTGCGCCAGGGATTGCCTTTTCTACAGTAAATTTTTCACAAATTAATTCTATACTGTCGCAAATTTGAAATACGCCAGGGATTGCCTTTTCTATAGTAAATTTTGCAAAAAATAATTTTTTACTGTCGAAAATTTTAATTACGCCAGGGATTGCCTTTTTTATAGTAAATTTTTCAAAAAATAATTTTTTACTGTCGCAAATTTTAATTGCGCCAGGGATTGCCTTTCCTATAGTAAATTTTTCACAAATAAATTTTTTACTGTCGCAAATTTTAAATACGCCAGGGATTGCCATTTCTACAGTAAATTTTTCAAAAAATAATTTTTTACTGTCGCAAATTTTAATTACGCCAGGGATTGCCTTTTCTACAGTAAATTTTTTCAAAAAATAATTTTCTACTATCGCAAATTTTAATTGCGCCAGGGATTGCCTTTTTTATAGTAAATTTTTCAAAAACTAATTTTTTACTGTCGCAAGTTTTAATTACGCCAGGGATTGCCTTTTCTATAGTAAATTTTTCAAAAAATAATTATTTACTGTCGCAAATTTTAATTGCGCCAGGGATTGCCGTTTCTATAGTAAATTTTTCAAAATTTAATTTTATACTAACTCAAATTTTAAATATGCCAGGGATTGCCTTTTCTATAGTAAATTATTCAAAAAATAATTTTTTACTGTCGCAAATTTTAATTACGCCAGGGATTGCCTTTTTTATAGTAAATTTTGCAAAAAATAATTTTTTACTGTCGCAAATTTTAATTGCGCCAGGGATTGCCTTTTCTATAGTAATTTTTCAAAAAATAATTTTTTACTGTCGCAAATTTTGATTGCGCCAGGGATTGCCTTTTCTATAGTAAATTTTTCAAAAAATATTTTTCTACTGTCGCAAATTTTAAATACGCCAGGGATTGCCTTTTCTATAGTAAATTTTTCAAAATTTAATTTTATACTGCCGCAAATTTTAATTACGCCAGGGATTGCCTTTTCTATAGTAAATTTTTCAAAACATAATTTTTTACTGTCGCAAATTTTAATTGCGCCAGGGATTGCCTTTTCTATAGTAAATTTTTCAAAAACTAATTTTTACTGTCGCAAGAATTAATTACGCCAGGGATTGCCTTTTCTATAGTAAATTTTTCAAAAAATAATTTTTTACTGTCGCAAATTTTAATTGCGCCAGGGATTGCCTTTTCTATAGTAAATTTTTCAAAAACTAATTTTCTACTGTCGCAAATTTTAATTGCACCAGGGATTGCCGTTTCTATAGTAAATTTTTCAAAATTTAATTTTATACTGTCGCAAATTTTAAATACGCCAGGGATTGCCTTTTCTATAGTAAATTTTGCAAAAAATAATTTTTTACTGTCACAAATTTTGATTGCGCCAGGGATTGCCTTTTCTATAGTAAATTTTTCAAAAAATATTTTTCTACTGTCGCAAATTTTAAATACGCCAGGGATTGCCTTTTCTATAGTAAATTTTTCAAAATTTAATTTTATACTGCCGCAAATTTTAATTACGCCAGGGATTGCCTTTCCTACAGTAAGTTTTTCACAAATTAATTTTATACTGTCGCAAATTTTAATTGCAGCAGGGATTGCCGTTTCTATAGTAAATTTTTCAAAAAATAATTTTTTACTGTCGCAAATTTTTAATTACGCCAGGAATTGCCTTTTCTATAGTAAATTTTTCAAAATTTAATTTTATACTGTCGCAAATTTTAATTGCGCCAGGGATTGCCTTTTCTACAGTAAATTATTCAAAAAATAATTTTTTACTCTCGCAAATTTTAATTACGCCAGGGATTGCCTTTTCTACAGTAAATTTTTCAAAAAATAATTTTCTACTGTCGCATGTTTTAATTGCGCCAGGGATTGCCTTTTCTATAGTAAATTTTTCAAAAATTGATTTTATACTGTCGCAAATTTTAATTACGCCAGGGATTGCCTTTTCTACAGTAAATTTTTCAAAAAATATTTTTTTACTGTCGCAAATTTTAATTGCGCCAGGGATTGCCTTTTCTATATTAAATTTTTCAAAAAATAATTTTTTACTGTCGCAAATTTTAATTGCGCCAGGGATTGCCTTTTCTACAGTAAATTTTTCAAAAAAAATTTTTTTACTATCGCAAATTTTAATTACACCAGGAATTGCCTTTTCTATAGTAAATTTTTCAAAAAATAATTTTTTACTGTCGCAAATTTTAATTCCGTCAGGGATTGCCTTTTCTATAGTAAATTTTTCAAAAAATAATTTTTTACTGTCGCAAGTTTTAAATGCGCCAGGGATTGCCTTTTCTACAGTAAATTTTTCAAAATATAATTTTTTACTGTCGCAAATTTTAATAGCGCCAGGGATTGCCTTTTCTATAGTAAATTTATCAAAAAATAATTTTTTACTGTCGCAAGTTTTAATTACGCCAGGGATTGCCTTTTCTACAGTAAATTTTTCAAAAAATATTTTTTTACTGTCGCAAATTTTAATTGCGGCAGGGATTGAATTTTCTACAGTAAATTTTTCAAAAAATAATTTTTTACTGTCGCAAGTTTTAATTACACCAGGGATTGCCTTTTCTATAGAAAATTTTTCAAAATTTAATTTTATACCGTCGCAAATTTTAATTGCGGCAGGGATTGCCTTTTCTACAGTAAATTTTTCAAAAAATAATTTTTTACTGTCGCAAATTTTAATTACGGCAGGGATTGCCTTTTCTATATTAAATTTTTCAAAAAATAATTTTCTACTCTCGCAAATTTTAAATACGCCAGGGATTGCCTTTTCTATAGTAAATTTTTCAAAATTTTATTTTATACTGTCGCAAATTTTAATTACGCCAGGGATTGCCTTTTCTATAGTAAATTTTTCAAAATTTAATTTTATATTGTCGCAAATTTTAATTGCGCCAGGGATTGCCTTTTCTATGGTAAATTTTGCAAAAAATAATTTTCTACTGTCGCAAATTTTAGTTGCGCCAGGGATTGCCTTTTCTACAGTAAATTTTTCAAAAAATAATTTGCTACTGTCGCAAATTTTAATTGCGTCAGGGATTGCCTTTTCTACAGTAAATTTTTCAAAAAATTATTTCTTACTGTCGCAAATTTTAATTGCGCCAGGGATAGCCTTATCTTTAGTAAATTTTTCAAAAAATAATTTTATACTGTCGCAAATTTTAATTGCGCCAGGGATTGCCTTTTCTATAGTAAATTTTTCACAAATAAATTTTTTACGGTCGCAAATTTTAATTGCGCCAGGGATTGCCTTTTCTACAGTAAATTTTTCAAAAAATAATTTTTTACTGTCGCAAATTTTAAATACGACAGGATTGCCTTTTCTATAGTAAATTTTTCAAAAAATAATTTTTTACGGTCGCAAATTTTAATTGCGCCAGGGATTGCCTTTTCTATAGTAAATTTTGCAAAAAATAATTTTCTACTGTCGCAAATTTTAACTTCGCCAGGGATTGCCTTTTCTACAGCAAATTTTTCAAAAAATAATTTTCTACTGTCGCAAATTTTAATTGCGCCAGGGATTGCCTTTTCTACAGTAAATTTTTCAAAAAATAATTTTTTACTGTCGCAAATTTTAATTGCGCCAGGGATTGCATTTTCTATAGTAAATTTTTCAAAAAATAATTTTATACTGTCGCAAATTTTAATTGCGCCATGGATTGCCTTTTCTATAGTAAATTTTTCACAAATAAATTTTTTACGGTCGCAAATTTTAATTGCGCCAGGGATTGCCTTTTCTGTAGTAAATTTTTCAAAAAATAATTTTTTACTGTCGCAAATTTTAAATACGCCAGAGATTGCCTTTTCTATAGTAAATTTTTCAAAAAATAATTTTCTACTGTCGCAAATTTTAACTGCGCCAGGGATTGCCTTTTCTACAGTAAATTTTTCAAAAAATAATTTTCTACTGTCGCAAATTTTAATTGCGCCAGGGATTGCCTTTTCTACAGTAAATTTTTCAAAAAATAATTTTTTACTGTCGCAAATTTTAATTACGGTAGGGATTGCCTTTTCTATAGTAAATTTTTCAAAAAATGATTTTATACTGTCGCAAATTTTAATTGCGCCAGGGATTGCCTTTTCTTTAGTAAATTTTTCACAAATAAATTTTTTACGGTCGCAAATTTTAAATACGCCAGGGATTGCCTTTTCTACAGTAAATTTTTCAAAAAATAATTTTCTACTGTCGCAAATTTTAATTGCGCCAGGGATTGCCTTTTCTACAGTAAATTTTTCAAAAAATAATTTTTTACTGTCGCAAATTTTAATTACGGTAGGGATTGCCTTTTCTATAGTAAAGTTTTCAAAAAATAATTTTATACTGTCGCAAATTTTAATTGCGCCAGGGATTGCCTTTTCTATAGTAAATTTTTCATAATTTAATTTTATACCGTCGCAAATTTTAATTGCGGCAGGGATTGCCTTTTCTACAGTAAATTTTTCAAAAAATAATTTTTTACTGTCGCAAATTTTAATTACGGCAGGGATTGCCTTTTCTATATTAAATTTTTCAAAAAATAATTTTCTACTGTCGCAAATTTTAAATACGCCAGGGATTGCCTTTTCTATAGTAAATTTTTCAAAATTTAATTTTATACTGTCGCAAATTTTAATTACGCCAGGGATTGCCTTTTCTATAGTAAATTTTTCAAAATTTAATTTTATACTGTCGCAAATTTTAATTGCGCCAGGAATTGCCTTTTCTACAGTAAATTTTTCAAAAAATAATTTTTTACTGTCGCAAATTTTAATTGCGCCAGGGATTGCCTTTTCTATAGTAAATTTTTCAAAAAATAATTTTATACTGTCGCAAATTTTAATTGCGCCAGGGATTGCCTTTTCTATAGTAAATTTTTCACAAATAAATTTTTTACGGTCGCAAATTTTAATTGCGCCAGGGATTGCCTTTTCTACAGTAAATTTTTCAAAAAATAATTTTTTACTGTCGCAAATTTTAAATACGCCAGGGATTGCCTTTTCTATAGTAAATTTTTCAAAATATAATTTTATACTGTTGCAAATTTTAATTACGCCAGGGATTGCCTTTTCTACAGTAAATTTTTTCAAAAAATAATTTTCTACTGTCGCAAATTTTAATTGCGCCAGGGATTGCCTTTTCTATAGTAAATTTTTCATAATTTAATTTTTTACTGTCGCAAATTTTAAATACGCCAGGGATTGCCTTTTCTATAGTAAATTATTCAAAAATAATTTTTTACTCTCGAAAATTTTAATTACGCCAGGGATTGCCTTTTCTATGGTAAATTTTGCAAAAAATAATTTTTTACTGTCGCAAATTTTAGCTGCGCCAGGGATTGCCTTTTCTATAGTAAATTTTTCAAAAAATAATTTTTTACTGTCGCAAATTTTGATTGCGCCAGGGATTGCCTTTTCTATAGTAAAGTTTTCATAATTTAATTTTATACTGTCGCAAATTTTGAATACGCCAGGGATTGCCATTTCTATAGTAAATTTTTCAAAACATAATTTGTTACTGTCGCAAATTTTAATTGCGCCAGGGATTGCCTTTTCTATAGTAAATTTTTCAAAAAATAATTTTCTACTTTCGCAAATTTTAATTGCTCCATTGCCTTTTCTATAGTAAATTTTTCAAAAACTAATTTTTTACTGTCGCAAGATTTAATTACGCCAGGGATTGCCTTTTCTATAGTAAATTTTTCAAAAAATAATTTTTTACTGTCGCAAATTTTAATTGCGCCAGGGATTACCTTTTCTATAGTACATTATTCAAAATTTAATTTTATACTGTCGCAAATTTTAAATACGCCAAGGATTGCCTTTTCTATATTAAATTATTCAAAAAATAATTTTTTACTGTCGCAAATTTTAATTACGCCAGGGATTGCCTTTTCTATAGTAAATTTTGCAAAAAATAATTTTTTATTGTCGCAAATTTTAATTGCGCCAGGGATTGCCTTTTCTATAGTAAATTTTTCAAAAAATAATTTTTTACTGTCGCAAATTTTAATTGCGCCAGCGATTGCCTTTTCTATAGTAAATTTTTCAAAATTTAATTTTATACTGTCGCAAATTTTAAATACGCCAGGGAATGCCTTTTCTATAGTAAATTTGGAAAATAATAATTTTTTACTGTCGCAAATTTTAATTGCGCCAGGGATTGTCTTTTCCATAGTAATTTTTTCAAAATTTAATTTTATACTGTCGCAAATTTTAAATACGCCAGGGATTGCCTTTTCTGTAGTAAATTATTCAAAAAATAATTTTTTACTGTCGAAAATTTTAATTACGCCAGGGATTGCCTTTTCTATAGTAAATTTTACTATACATAATTTTTTACTGTCGCAAATTTTAATTGCGCCAGGGATTGCCTTTTCTATAGTAAATTTTTCAAAAAATAATTTTCTACTGTCGCAAATTTTAATTCCGCCAGGGATTGCCTTTTCTACAGTAATTTTTTCACAAATTAATTTTATACTGTCGCAAATTTTAATTACGCCAGGGATTGCCTTTTCTATAGTAAATTTTTCAAAATTTAATTTTATACTGTCGCAAATTTTAATTGCGCCAGGGATTGCCTTTCTATAGTAAATTTTGCAAAAAATAATTTTCTACTGTGGCAAATTTTAACTGCGCCAGGGATTGCCTTTTCTACAGTAAATTTTTCAAAAAATAATTTTCTACTGTCGCAAATTTTAATTGCGCCAGGGATTGCCTTTTCTACAGTAAATTTTTCAAAAAATAATTTTTTACTGTCGCAAATTTTAATTAAGCTAGGGATTGCCTTTTCTATAGTAAATTTTTCAAAAAATAATTTTATGCTGTCGCAAATTTTAATTGCGCCAGGGATTGCCTTTTCTATAGTAAATTTTTCACAAATAAATTTTTTACGGTCGCAAATTTTAAATACGCCAGGGATTGCCTTTTCTACAGTAAATTTTTCAAAAAATAATTTTTTACTGTCGCAAATTTTAAATACGCCAGGGATTGCCTTTTCTATAGTAAATTTTTCAAAAAATAATTTTATACTGTTGCAAATTTTAATTACGCCAGGGATTGCCTTTTCTACAGTAAATTTTTTCAAAAGATAATTTTCTACTGTCGCAAATTTTAATTGCGCCAGGGATTGCCTTTTCTATAGTAAATTTTTCATAATTTAATTTTATACTGTCGCAAATTTTAAATACGCCAGGGATTGCCTTTTCTATAGTAAATTATTCAAAAATAATTTTTTACTCTCGCAAATTTTAATCACGCCAGGGATTGCCTTTTCTATAGTAAATTTTGCAAAAAATAATTTTTTACTGTCGCAAATTTTAGTTGCGCCAGGGATTGCCTTTTCTATAGTAAATTTTTCAAAAAATAATTTTTTACTGTCGCAAATTTTGATTTCGCCAGGGATTGCCATTTCTATAGTAAATTTTCCAAAAAATATTTTTCTACTGTCGCAAATTTTAAATACGCCAGGGATTGCCTTTTCTATAGTAAATTTTTCAAAATTTAATTTTATACTGTCGCAAATTTTAATTGCGCCAGGAATTGCCTTTTCTACAGTAAATTTTTCAAAAAATAATTTTTTACTGTCGCAAATTTTAATTGCGCCAGGGATTGCCTTTTCTATAGAAAATTTTTCAAAAAATAATTTTATACTGTCGCAAATTTTAATTGCGCCAGGGATTGCCTTTTCTATAGTAAATTTTTCACAAATAAATTTTTTACGGTCGCAAATTTTAATTGCGCCAGGGATTGCCTTTTCTACAGTAAATTTTTCAAAAAATAATTTTTTACTGTCGCAAATTTTAAATACGCCAGGGATTGCCTTTTCTATAGTAAATTTTTCAAAATATAATTTTATACTGTTGCAAATTTTAATTACGCCAGGGATTGCCTTTTCTACAGTAAATTTTTTCAAAAAATAATTTTCTACTGTCGCAAATTTTAATTGCGCCAGGGATTGCCTTTTCTATAGTAAATTTTTCATAATTTAATTTTATACTGTCGCAAATTTTAAATACGCCAGGGATTGCCTTTTCTATAGTAAATTATTCAAAAATAATTTTTTACTCTCGAAAATTTTAATTACGCCAGGGATTGCCTTTTCTATGGTAAATTTTGCAAAAAATAATTTTTTACTGTCGCAAATTTTAGCTGCGCCAGGGATTGCCTTTTCTATAGTAAATTTTTCAAAAAATAATTTTTTACTGTCGCAAATTTTGATTGCGCCAGGGATTGCCTTTTCTATAGTAAAGTTTTCATAATTTAATTTTATACTGTCGCAAATTTTGAATACGCCAGGGATTGCCATTTCTATAGTAAATTTTTCAAAACATAATTTGTTACTGTCGCAAATTTTAATTGCGCCAGGGATTGCCTTTTCTATAGTAAATTTTTCAAAAAATAATTTTCTACTTTCGCAAATTTTAATTGCTCCATTGCCTTTTCTATAGTAAATTTTTCAAAAACTAATTTTTTACTGTCGCAAGATTTAATTACGCCAGGGATTGCCTTTTCTATAGTAAATTTTTCAAAAAATAATTTTTTACTGTCGCAAATTTTAATTGCGCCAGGTATTACCTTTTCTATAGTACATTATTCAAAATTTAATTTTATACTGTCGCAAATTTTAAATACGCCAAGGATTGCCTTTTCTATATTAAATTATTCAAAAAATAATTTTTTACTGTCGCAAATTTTAATTACGCCAGGGATTGCCTTTTCTATAGTAAATTTTGCAAAAAATAATTTTTTACTGTCGCAAATTTTAATTGCGCCAGGGATTGCCTTTTCTATAGTAAATTTTTCAAAAAATAATTTTTTACTGTCGCAAATTTTAATTGCGCCAGCGATTGCCTTTTCTATAGTAAATTTTTCAAAATTTAATTTTATACTGTCGCAAATTTTAAATACGCCAGGGAATGCCTTTTCTATAGTAAATTTGGAAAATAATAATTTTTTACTGTCGCAAATTTTAATTGCGCCAGGGATTGTCTTTTCCATAGTAATTTTTTCAAAATTTAATTTTATACTGTCGCAAATTTTAAATACGCCAGGGATTGCCTTTTCTGTAGTAAATTATTCAAAAAATAATTTTTTACTGTCGAAAATTTTAATTACGCCAGGGATTGCCTTTTCTATAGTAAATTTTACTATACATAATTTTTTACTGTCGCAAATTTTAATTGCGCCAGGGATTGCCTTTTCTATAGTAAATTTTTCAAAAAATAATTTTCTACTGTCGCAAATTTTAATTCCGCCAGGGATTGCCTTTTCTACAATAATTTTTTCACAAATTAATTTTATACTGTCGCAAATTTTAATTAAGCGCCAGGGATTGCCTTTTCTATAGTAAATTTTTCAAAATTTAATTTTATACTGTCGCAAATTTTAATTGCGCCAGGGATTGCCTTTCTATAGTAAATTTTGCAAAAAATAATTTTATGTCCTACTGTGGCAAATTTTAACTGCGCCTAGGGATTGCCTTTTCTACAGTAAATTTTTCAAAAAATAATTTTCTACTGTCGCAAATTTTTAATTGCGCCAGGGATTGCCTTTTCTACAGTAAATTTTTTCAAAAAATAATTTTTTACTGTCGCAAATTTTAATTAAGCTAGGGATTGCCTTTTCTATAGTAAATTTTTCAAAAATAATTTTATGCTGTCGCAAATTTTAATTGCGCCAGGGGATTGGCCTTTTCTATAGGTAAATTTTTCACAAATAAATTTTTTACGGTCGCAAATTTTAAATACGCCAGGGATTGCCTTTTCTACAGTAAATTTTCAAAAATAATTTTTTACTGTCGCAAATTTTAAATACGCCAGGGATTGCCTTTTCTATAGTAAATTTTTCAAAAAATAATTTTATACTGTTGGCAAATTTTAATTACGCCAGGGATTGCCTTTTCTACAGTAAATTTTTTCAAAAGATAATTTTCTACTGTCGCAAATTTTAATTGCGCCAGGGATTGCCTTTTCTATAGTAAATTTTTCATAATTTAATTTTATACTGTCGCAAATTTTAAATACGCCAGGGATTGCCTTTTCTATAGTAAATTATTCAAAAATAATTTTTTACTCTCGCAAATTTTAATCACGCCAGGGGATTGCCTTTTCTATAGTAAATTTTGCAAAAAAATAATTTTTTACTGTCGCAAATTTTAGTTGCGCCAGGGATTGCCTTTTTCTATAGTAAATTTTTCAAAAAATAATTTTTTACTGTCGCAAATTTTGATTTCGCCAGGGATTGCCATTTCTATAGTAAATTTTCCAAAAAAATATTTTTCTACTGTCGCCAAATTTTAAATACGCCAGGGATTGCCTTTTCTATAGTAAATTTTTCAAAATTTAATTTTATACTGCCGCAAATTTTAATTACGCCAGGGATTGCCTTTTCTATAGTAAATTTTTCATAATTTAATTTTATACTGTCGCAAATTTTAAATACGCCAGGGATTGCCTTTTCTATAGTAAATTATTCAAAAATAATTTTTTACTCTCGGAAATATTAATTACGTCAGGGATTGCCTTTTCTATAGTAAATTTGCAAAAAATAATTTTTTACTGTCGCAAATTTTAGCTGCGCCAGGGATTGCCTTTTCTATAGTAAATTTTTTCAAAAAAATAATTTTTTACTGTCGCAAATTTTGATTGCGCCAGGGATTGCCTTTTCTATAGTAAATTTTTTATAATTTAATTTTATACTGTCGCAAATTTTAAATACGCCAGGGATTGCCTTTTCTATAGTAAATTTTTCAAAACATAATTTTTTACTGTCGCAAATATTAATAACGCCAGGGATTGCCTTTTCTATAGTAAATTTTTCAAAAATAATTTTCTACTGTCGCAAATTTTAATTGCTCCAGGGATTGCCTTTTCTATAGTAAATTTTTCAAAAACTAATTTTTTACTGTCGCAAGATTTAAATACGCCAGGGATTGCCTTTTCTATAGTAAATTTTTCAAAAAATAATTTTTTACTGTCGCAAATTTTAATTGCGCCAGGGATTGCCTTTTCTATAGTAAATTATTCAAAATTTAATTTTATACTCTCGCAAATTTTAAATACGCCAGGGATTGCCTTTTCTATATTAAATTATTCAAAAAATAATTTTTTACTGTCGCAAAATTTAATTACGCCAGGTATTGCCTTTTCTATAGTAAATTTTGCAAAAAATAATTTTTTACTGTCGCAAATTTTAATTGCGCCAGGGATTGCCTTTTGTATAGTAAATTTTTCAAAAAATAATTTTTTACTGTCGCAAATTTTAATTGCCCCAGCGATTGCCTTTTCTATAGTAAATTTTTCAAAATTTAATTTTATACTGTCGCAAATTTTAAATACGCCAGGGAATGCCTTTTCTATAGTAAATTTTTCAAAACATAATTTGTTACTGTCGCAAATTTTAATTGCGCCAGGGATTGCCTTTTCTATAGTAAATTTTTCAAAAAATAATTTTCTACTTTCGCAAATTTTAATTGCTCCATTGCCTTTTCTATAGTAAATTTTTCAAAAACTAATTTTTTACTGTCGCAAGATTTAATTACGCCAGGGATTGCCTTTTCTATAGTAAATTTTTCAAAAAATAATTTTTTACTGTCGCAAATTTTAATTGCGCCAGGTATTACCTTTTCTATAGTACATTATTCAAAATTTAATTTTATACTGTCGCAAATTTTAAATACGCCAAGGATTGCCTTTTCTATATTAAATTATTCAAAAAATAATTTTTTACTGTCGCAAATTTTAATTACGCCAGGGATTGCCTTTTCTATAGTAAATTTTGCAAAAAATAATTTTTTACTGTCGCAAATTTTAATTGCGCCAGGGATTGCCTTTTCTATAGTAAATTTTTCAAAAAATAATTTTTTACTGTCGCAAATTTTAATTGCGCCAGCGATTGCCTTTTCTATAGTAAATTTTTCAAAATTTAATTTTATACTGTCGCAAATTTTAAATACGCCAGGGAATGCCTTTTCTATAGTAAATTTGGAAAATAATAATTTTTTACTGTCGCAAATTTTAATTGCGCCAGGGATTGTCTTTTCCATAGTAATTTTTTCAAAATTTAATTTTATACTGTCGCAAATTTTAAATACGCCAGGGATTGCCTTTTCTGTAGTAAATTATTCAAAAAATAATTTTTTACTGTCGAAAATTTTAATTACGCCAGGGATTGCCTTTTCTATAGTAAATTTTACTATACATAATTTTTTACTGTCGCAAATTTTAATTGCGCCAGGGATTGCCTTTTCTATAGTAAATTTTTCAAAAAATAATTTTCTACTGTCGCAAATTTTAATTCCGCCAGGGATTGCCTTTTCTACAATAATTTTTTCACAAATTAATTTTATACTGTCGCAAATTTTAATTACGCCAGGGATTGCCTTTTCTATAGTAAATTTTTCAAAATTTAATTTTATACTGTCGCAAATTTTAATTGCGCCAGGGATTGCCTTTCTATAGTAAATTTTGCAAAAAATAATTTTCTACTGTGGCAAATTTTAACTGCGCCAGGGATTGCCTTTTCTACAGTAAATTTTTCAAAAAATAATTTTCTACTGTCGCAAATTTTAATTGCGCCAGGGATTGCCTTTTCTACAGTAAATTTTTCAAAAAATAATTTTTTACTGTCGCAAATTTTAATTAAGCTAGGGATTGCCTTTTCTATAGTAAATTTTTCAAAAAATAATTTTATGCTGTCGCAAATTTTAATTGCGCCAGGGATTGCCTTTTCTATAGTAAATTTTTCACAAATAAATTTTTTACGGTCGCAAATTTTAAATACGCCAGGGATTGCCTTTTCTACAGTAAATTTTTCAAAAAATAATTTTTTACTGTCGCAAATTTTAAATACGCCAGGGATTGCCTTTTCTATAGTAAATTTTTCAAAAAATAATTTTATACTGTTGCAAATTTTAATTACGCCAGGGATTGCCTTTTCTACAGTAAATTTTTTCA
Organism: Dioctria linearis; assembly: GCA_963930735.1. Taxonomy (NCBI): domain Eukaryota; kingdom Metazoa; phylum Arthropoda; class Insecta; order Diptera; family Asilidae; genus Dioctria; species Dioctria linearis. The sequence continues at coordinate 37,385 of CAWVNZ010000544.1, forward strand.
AAAGATAATTTTCTACTGTCGCAAATTTTAATTGCGCCAGGGATTGCCTTTTCTATAGTAAATTTTTCATAATTTAATTTTATACTGTCGCAAATTTTAAATACGCCAGGGATTGCCTTTTCTATAGTAAATTATTCAAAAATAATTTTTTACTCTCGCAAATTTTAATCACGCCAGGGATTGCCTTTTCTATAGTAAATTTTGCAAAAAATAATTTTTTACTGTCGCAAATTTTAGTTGCGCCAGGGATTGCCTTTTCTATAGTAAATTTTTCAAAAAATAATTTTTTACTGTCGCAAATTTTGATTTCGCCAGGGATTGCCATTTCTATAGTAAATTTTCCAAAAAATATTTTTCTACTGTCGCAAATTTTAAATACGCCAGGGATTGCCTTTTCTATAGTAAATTTTTCAAAATTTAATTTTATACTGCCGCAAATTTTAATTACGCCAGGGATTGCCTTTTCTATAGTAAATTTTTCATAATTTAATTTTATACTGTCGCAAATTTTAAATACGCCAGGGATTGCCTTTTCTATAGTAAATTATTCAAAAATAATTTTTTACTCTCGGAAATATTAATTACGTCAGGGATTGCCTTTTCTATAGTAAATTTTGCAAAAAATAATTTTTTACTGTCGCAAATTTTAGCTGCGCCAGGGATTGCCTTTTCTATAGTAAATTTTTCAAAAAATAATTTTTTACTGTCGCAAATTTTGATTGCGCCAGGGATTGCCTTTTCTATAGTAAATTTTTTATAATTTAATTTTATACTGTCGCAAATTTTAAATACGCCAGGGATTGCCTTTTCTATAGTAAATTTTTCAAAACATAATTTTTTACTGTCGCAAATATTAATAACGCCAGGGATTGCCTTTTCTATAGTAAATTTTTCAAAAAATAATTTTCTACTGTCGCAAATTTTAATTGCTCCAGGGATTGCCTTTTCTATAGTAAATTTTTCAAAAACTAATTTTTTACTGTCGCAAGATTTAAATACGCCAGGGATTGCCTTTTCTATAGTAAATTTTTCAAAAAATAATTTTTTACTGTCGCAAATTTTAATTGCGCCAGGGATTGCCTTTTCTATAGTAAATTATTCAAAATTTAATTTTATACTCTCGCAAATTTTAAATACGCCAGGGATTGCCTTTTCTATATTAAATTATTCAAAAAATAATTTTTTACTGTCGCAAAATTTAATTACGCCAGGTATTGCCTTTTCTATAGTAAATTTTGCAAAAAATAATTTTTTACTGTCGCAAATTTTAATTGCGCCAGGGATTGCCTTTTGTATAGTAAATTTTTCAAAAAATAATTTTTTACTGTCGCAAATTTTAATTGCCCCAGCGATTGCCTTTTCTATAGTAAATTTTTCAAAATTTAATTTTATACTGTCGCAAATTTTAAATACGCCAGGGAATGCCTTTTCTATAGTAAATTTGGAAAAAAATAATGTTTTACTGTCGCAAATTTTAATTGCGCCAGGGATTGCCTTTTCTATAGTAATTTTTTCAAAATTTAATTTTATACTGTCGCAAATTTTAAATACGCCAAGGATTGCCTTTTCTGTAGTATATTATTCAAAAAATAATTTTTTACTGTCGAAAATTTTAATTACGCCAGGGATTGCCTTTTCTATAGTAAATTTTTCTAAACATAATTTTTTACTGTCGCAAATTTTAATTGCGCCAGGGATTGCCTTTTCTATAGTAAATTTTTCAAAAAATAATTTTCTACTGTCGCAAATTTTAATTCCGACAGGGATTGCCTTTTCTACAGTAATTTTTTCACAAATTAATTTTATACTGTCGCAAATTTTAATTACGCCAGGGATTGCCTTTTCTATAGTAAATTTTTCAAAATTTAATTTTATACTGTCGCAAATTTTAATTGCGCCAGGGATTGCCTTTCTATGGTAAATTTTGCAAAAAATAATTTTCTACTGTCGCAAATTTTAACTGCGCCAGGGATTGCCTTTTCTACAGTAAATTTTTCAAAAAATAATTTTCTACTGTCGCAAATTTTAATTGCGCCAGGGATTGCCTTTTCTACAGTAAATTTTTCAAAAAATAATTTTTTACTGTCGCAAATTTTAATTGCGCTAGGGATTGCCTTTTCTATAGTAAATTTTTCAAAAAATAATTTTATACTGTCGCAAATTTTAATTGCGCCAGGGATTGCCTTTTCTATAGTAAATTTTTCACAAATAAATTTTTTACTGTCGCAAATTTTAAATACGCCAGGGATTGCCTTTTCTACAGTAAATTTTTCAAAAAATAATTTTTTACTGTCGCAAATTTTAAATACGCCAGGGATTGCCTTTTCTATAGTAAATTTTGCAAAAAATAATTTTTTACTGTCGCAAATTTTAGTTGCGCCAGGGATTGCCTTTTCTATAGTAAATTTTTCAAAAAATAATTTTTTACTGTCGCAAATTTTGATTTCGCCAGGGATTGCCTTTTCTATAGTAAATTTTTCAAAAAATATTTTTCTACTGTCGCAAATTTTAAATACGCCAGGGATTGCCTTTTCTATAGTAAATTTTTCAAAATTTAATTTTATACTGCCGCAAATTTTAATTACGCCAGGGATTGCCTTTCCTATAGTAAATTTTTCATAATTTAATTTTATACTGTCGCAAATTTTAAATACGCCAGGGATTGCCTTTTCTATAGTAAATTATTCAAAAATAATTTTTTACTCTCGCAAATTTTAATTACGCCAGGGATTGCCTTTTCTATAGTAAATTTTGCAAAAAATAATTTTTTACTGTCGCAAATTTTAGTTGCGCCAGGGATTGCCTTTTCTATAGTAAATTTTTCAAAAAATAATTTTTTACTGTCGCAAATTATGATTGCGCCAGGTATTGCCTTTTCTATAGTAAATTTTTCAAAAAATAATTTTCTACTGTCGCAAATTTTAAATACGCCAGGGATTGCCTTTTCTATAGTAAATTTTTAAAAATTTAATTTTATACTGCCGCAAATTTTAATTACGCCAGGGATTGCCTTTTCTATAGTAAATTTTTCAAAATTTAATTTTATACTGTCGCAAATTTAATTGCGCCAGGGATTGCCTTTTCTATAGTAAATTTTGCAAAAAATAATTTTCTACTGTCGCAAATTTTAATTGCGCCAGGGATTGCCTTTTCTACGGTAAATTTTTCAAAAAATAATTTTTTACTGTCGCAAATTTTAAATACGCCAGGGATTACCTTATCTATAGTAAATTTTTCAAAAAATTATTTTTTACTGTCGCAAATTTTAATTACGCCAGCGATTGCCTTTTCTATAGTAAATTTTTCAAAATTTAGTTTTATACTGTCGCAAATTTTAATTGCGCCAGGGATTGCCTTTCTATAGTAAATTTTGCAAAAAATAATTTTCTACTGTCGCAAATTTTAACTGCGCCAGGGATTGCCTTTTCTACAGTAAATTTTTCAAAAAATAATTTTCTACTGCCGCAAATTTTAATTGCGCCAGGGATTGCCTTTTCTACAGTAAATTTTTCAAAAAATAATGTTTTACTGTCGCAAATTTTAATTTCGCCAAGAATTGCCTTTTCTATAGTAAATTTTTCAAAGAATAATTTTATACTGTCGCAAATTTTAATTGCGCCAGGGATTGCCTTTTCTATAGTAAATTTTTCACAAATAAATTTTTTACTGTCGCAAATTTTAAATACGCCAGGGATTGCCTTTTCTACAGTAAATTTTTCAAAAAATTATTTTTTACTGTCGCAAGTTTTAATTACGCCAGGAATTGCCTTTTCTATAGTAAATTTTTCAACAAATAATTTTTTAATGTCGCAAATTTTAATTGCGCCAAGGATTGCCTTTTCTATAGTAAATTTTTCAAAATTTAATTTTATACTGTCGCAAATTTTAAATACGCCAGGGAATGCCTTTTCTATAGTAAATTTTGCAAATAACAATTTTTTACTGTAGCAAATTTTAATTACGCCAGGGATTGCCTTTTCTATAGTAAATTTTTCAAAATTTAATTTTATACTGTCGCAAATTTTAAATACGCCAGGGATTGCCTTTTCTGTAGTAAATTATTCAAAAAATAATTTTTTACTGTGGAAAATTTTAATTACGCCAGGGATTGCCTTTTCTATAGTAAATTTTTCAAAACATAATTTTTTACTGTCGCAAATTTTAATTGCGCCAGGGATTGCCTTTTCTATAGTCAATTTTTCAAAAAATAAATTTCTACTGTCGAAAATTTGAATTGCTCCAGGGATTGCCTTTTCTATAGTAAATTTTTCAAAAACTAATTTTTTACTGTCGCAAGATTTAATTACGCCAGGGATTGCCTTTTCTATAGTAAATTTTTCAAAAAATAATTTTTTACTGTCGCAAATTTTAAATGCGCCAGGGATTGCCTTTTCTATAGTAAATTATTCAAAATTTAATTTTATACTGTCGCAAATTTTAAATACGCCAGGGATTGCCTTTTCTATATTAAATTATTCAAAAAATAATTTTTTACTGTCGCAAATTTTAATTACGCCAGGGATTGCCTTTTCTATAGTAAATTTTGCAAAAAATAATTTTTTACTGTCGCAAATTTTAATTGCGCCAGGGATTGCCTTTTCTATAGTAAATTTTTCAAAAAATAATTTTTTACTGTCGCAAATTTTAATTGCGCCAGCGATTGCCTTTTCTATAGTAAATTTTTCAAAATTTAATTTTATACTGTCGCAAATTTTAAATACGCCAGGGAATGCCTTTTCTATAGTAAATTTGGAAAAAAATAATTTTTTACTGTCGCAAATTTTAATTGCGCCAGTGATTGCCTTTTCTATAGTAAATTTTTCAAAATTTAATTTTATACTGTCGCAAATTTTAAATACGCCAGGGATTGCCTTTTCTGTAGTAAATTATTCAAAAAATAATTTTCTACTGTCGAAAATTTTAATTACGCCAGGGATTGCCTTTTCTATAGTAAATTTTTCAAAAAATAATTTCTTACTGTCGCAAATTTTTATTGCGCCAGGGATTGCCTTTTCTATAGTAAATTTTTCAAAAAATAATTTTCTACTGTCGCAAATTTTAATTCCGCCAGGGATTGCCTTTTCTACAGTAATTTTTTCACAAATTAATTTTATACTGTCGCAAATTTTAATTGCGCCAGGGATTGCATTTTCTATAGTAAATTTTTCAAAAAATAATTTTTTACTGTCGCAAATTTTAATTACGGCAGGGATTGCCTTTTCTACAGTAAATTTTTCAAAAAATAATTTTCTACTGTCTCAAGTTTTAATTACGCCAGGGATTGCCTTTTCTATAGTAATTTTTTCAAAACATAATTTTTTACTGTCGCAAATTTTAATTGCGCCAGGGATTGCCTTTTCTATAGTAAATTTTTCAAAAAATTATTTTCTACTGTCGAAAATTTTAATTCCGCCAGGGATTGCCTTTTCTACAGTAATTTTTTCACAAATTAATTTTATACTGTCGCAAATTTTAATTGCGCCAGGTATTGCCTTTTCTACAGTAAATTTTTCAAAAAATAATGCTTTACTGTCGCAAATTTTAATTGCGCCAGGGATTGCTTTTACTATAGTAAATTTTTCAAAAAATAATTTTATACTGTCGCAAATTTTAATTACGCCAGGGATTGCCATTTCTACAGTAAATTTTTCAAAAAATAATTTTCTACTGTCGCAAATTTTAATTGCGCCAGGGATTGCCTTTTCTATAGATAATTTTTCAAAAACTAATTTTTTACTGTCGCAAATTTTAATTCCGCCAGGGATTGCCTTTTCTACAGTAATTTTTTCACAAATTAATTTTATACTGTCGCAAATTTTAAATTCGCCAGGGATTGCCTTTTCTACAGTAAATTTTTCAAAAAATAATTTTTTACTGTAGCAAATTTTAAATATGCCAGGGATTGCCTTTTCTATAGTAAATTTTTCAAAAAATAATTTTATACTGTCGCAAATTTTAATTACGCCAGGGATTGCCATTTCTACAGTAAATTTTTCAAAAAATAATTTTCTACTGTCGCAAATTTTAATTGCGCCAGGGATTGCCTTTTCTATAGTAAATTTTTCAAAAACTAATTTTTTACTGTCGCAAGTTTTAATTACGCCAGGGATTGCCTTTTCTATAGTAAATTTTTCAAAAAATAATTTTTTACTGTCGCAAATTTTAATTGCGCCAGGGATTGCCTTTTCTATAGTAATTTTTTCAAAATTTAATTTTATACTGTCGCAAATTTTAAATACGCCAGGGAATGCCTTTTCTATAGTAAATTTGGAAAAAAATAATTTTTTACTGTCGCAAATTTTAATTGCGCCAGGGATTGCCTTTTCAATAGTAAATTTTTCAAAATTTAATTTTATACTGTCGCAAATTTTAAATACGCCAGGGATTGCCTTTTCTGTAGTAAATTATAAAAAAAATAATTTTTTACTGTCGAAAATTTTAATTACGCCAGGGATTGCCTTTTCTATAGTAAATTTTTCAAAACATAATTTTTTACTGTCGCAAATTTTAATTGCGCCAGGGATTGCCTTTTCTATAGTAAATTTTTCAAAAAATAATTTTCTACTGTCGCAAATTTTAATTCCGCCAGGGATTGCCTTTTCTACAGTAATTTTTTCACAAATTAATTTTATACTGTCGCAAATTTTAATTGCGCCAGGGATTGCCTTTTCTATAGTAAATTTTTCAAAAAATAATTTTTTACTGTCGCAAATTTTAATTACGGCAGGGATTGCCTTTACTATAGTAAATTTTTCAAAAAATAATTTTCTACTGTCTCAAATTTTAATTACGCCAGGGATTGCCTTTTCTATACTAATTTTTTCAAAACATAATTTTTTACTGTCGCAAATTTTAATTGCGCCAGGGATTGCCTTTTCTATAGTAAATTTTTCAAAAAAGTAATTTTCTACTGTCGCAAATTTTAATTCCGCCAGGGATTGCCTTTTCTACAGTAATTTTTTCACAAATTAATTTTATACTGTCGCAAATTTTAATTGCGCCAGGGATTGCCTTTTCTATAGTAAATTTTTCAAAAAATAATTTTTTACTGTCGCAAATTTTAATTACGGCAGGGATTGCCTTTTCTATAGTAAATTTTTCAAAAAATAATTTTCTACTGTCCCAAATTTTAATTACGCCAGGGATTGTGTTTTCTATAGTAATTTTTTCAAAACATAATTTTTTACTGTCGCAAATTTTAATTGCGCCAGGGATTGCCTTTTCTATAGTAAATTTTTCAAAAAATAATTTTCTACGGTCGCAAATTTTAATTCCGCCAGGGATTGCCTTTTCTACAGTAATTTTTTCACAAATTAATTTTATACTGTCGAAAATTTTAATTGCGCCAGGTATTGCCTTTTCTACAGTAAATTTTTCAAAAAATAATGTTTTACTGTCGCAAATTTTAACTGCGCCAGGGATTGCTTTTACTATAGTAAATTTTTCAAAAAATAATTTTATACTGTCGCAAATTTTAATTACGCCAGGGATTGCCATTTCTACAGTAAATTTTTCAAAAAATAATTTTCTACTGTCGCAAACTTTAATTGCGCCAGGGATTGCCTTTTCTATAGTAAATTTTTCAAAAACTAATTTTTTACTGTCGCAAATTTTAATTCCGCCAGGGATTGCCTTTTCTACAGTAATTTTTTCACAAATTAATTTTATACTGTCGCAAATTTTAAATTCGCCAGGGATTGCCTTTTCTACAGTAAATTTTTCAAAAATAATTTTTTACTGTAGCAAATTTTAAATATGCCAGGGATTGCCTTGTCTATAGTAAATTTTTCAAAAAATAATTTTATACTGTCGCAAATTTTAATTACGCCAGGGATTGCCATTTCTACAGTAAATTTTTCAAAAAATAATTTACTACTGTCGCAAATTTTAATTGCGCCAGGGATTGCCTTTTCTATAGTAAATTTTTCAAAAACTAATTTTTTACTGTCGCAAGTTTTAATTACGCCAGGGATTGCCTTTTCTATAGTAAATTTTTCAAAAAATAATTTTTTACTGTCGCAAATTTTAATTGCGCCAGGGATTGCCTTTTCTATAGTAATTTTTTCAAATTTAATTTTATACTGTCGCAAATTTTAAATACGCCAGGGAATGCCTTTTCTATAGTAAATTTGGAAAAAAATAATTTTTTACTGTCGCAAATTTTAATTGCGCCAGGGATTGCCTTTTCTATAGTAAATTTTTCAAAATTTAATTTTATACTGTCGCAAATTTTAAATACGCCAGGGATTGCCTTTTCTGTAGTAAATTATTCAAAAAATAATTTTTTACTGTCGAAAATTTTAATTACGCCAGGGATTGCCTTTTCTATAGTAAATTTTTCAAAACATAATTTTTTACTGTCGAAAATTTTAATTGCGCCAGGGATTGCCTTTTCTATAGTAAATTTTTCAAAAAATAATTTTCTACTGTCGCAAATTTTAATTCCGCCAGGGATTGCCTTTTCTACAGTAATTTTTTCACACATTAATTTTATACTTTCGCAAATTTTAATTGCGCCAGGGATTGCCTTTTCTACAGTAAATTTTTCAAAAAATAATTTTTTACTGTCGCAAATTTTAATTGCGCCAGGGATTGCTTTTACTATAGTAAATTTTTCAAAAAATAATTTTATACTGTCGCAAATTTTAATTGCGCCAGGGATTGCCTTTTCTACAGTAAATTTTTCAAAAAATAATTTTTTACTGTCGCAAATTTTAATTGCGCCAGGGATTGCTTTTACTATAGTAAATTTTTCAAAAAATAATTTTATACTGTCGCAAATTTTAATTGCGCCAGGGATTGCCTTTTCTACAGTAAATTTTTCACAAATAAATTTTTTACTGTCGCAAATTTTAAATTCGCCAGGGATTGCCTTTTCTACAGTAAAATTTTCAAAAAATATTTTTTTACTGTAGCAAATTTAAAATATGCCAGGGATTGCCTTTTCTATAGTAAATTATTCAAAAAATAATTTTATACTGTCGCAAATTTCAATTACGCCAGGGATTGCCTTTTCTACAGTAAATTTTTCAAAAAATAATTTTCTACTGTCGCAAATTTTAATTGCGCCAAGGATTGCCTTTTCTATAGTAAATTTTTCAAAAAATAATTTTTTACTGTCGCAAATTTTAATTACGGCAGGGATTGCCTTTTCTATAGTAAATTTTTCAAAAAATAATTTTCTACTGTCTCAAGTTTTAATAACGCCAGGGATTGCCTTTTCTATAGTAATTTTTTCAAAACATAATTTTTTACTGTCGCAAATTTTAATTGCGCCAGGGATTGCCTTTTCTATAGTAAATTTTTCAACAAATAATTTTCTACTGTCGCAAATTTTAATTCCGCCAGGGATTGCCTTTTCTACAGTAATTTTTTCACAAATTAATTTTATACTGTCGCAAATTTTAATTGCGACAGGTATTGCCTATTCTACAGTAAATTTTTCAAAAAATAATGTTTTACTGTCGCAAATTTTAATTGCGCCAGGGATTGCCTTTTCTATAGTAAATTTTTCAAAAACTAATTTTTTACTGTCGGAAGTTTTGATTACGCCAGGGATTGCCTTTTCTATAGTAAATTTTTCAAAAAATAATTTTTTACTGTCGCAAATTTTAATTGCGCCAGGGATTGCCTTTTCTATAGTAATTTTTTCAAAATTTAATTTTATACTGTCGCAAATTTTAAATACGCCAAGGAATGCCTCTTCTATAGTAAATTTGGAAAAAAATAATTTTTTACTGTCGCAAATTTTAATTGCGCCAGGGATTGCCTTTTCTATAGTAAATTTTTCAAAATTTAATTTTATACTGTCGCAAATTTTAAATACGCCAGGGATTGCCTTTTCTGTAGTAAATAATTCAAAAAATAATTTTTTACTGTCGAAAATTTTAATTACGCCAGGGATTGCCTTTTCTATAGTAAATTTTTCAAAACATAATTTTTTACTGTCGCAAATTTTAATTGCGCCAGGGATTGCCTTTTCTATAGTAAATTTTTCAAAAAATAATTTTCTACTGTCGCAAATTTTAATTCCGCCAGGGATTGCCTTTTCTACAGTAATTTTTTCACAAATTAATTTTATACTGTCGCAAATTTCAATTGCGCCAGGGATTGCCTTTTCTATAGTAAATTTTTCAAAAAATAATTTTTTACTGTCGCAAATTTTAATTACGGCAGGGATTGCCTTTTCTATAGTAAATTTTTCAAAAAATAATTTTCTACTGTCTCAAATTTTAATTACGCCAGGGATTGCCTTTTCTATAGTAATTTTTTCAAAACATAATTTTTTACTGTCGCAAATTTTAATTACGGCAGGGATTGCCTTTTCTATAGTAAATTTTTCAAAAAATAATTTTATACTGTCGCAAATTTTAAATTCGCCAGGGATTGGCTTTTCTACAGTAAATTTTTCAAAAAATCATTTTTTACTGTAGCAAATTTTAAATATGCCAGGGATTGCCTTTTCTATAGTAATTTTTTCAAAATTTAATTTTATACTGTCGCAAATTTTAAATACGCCAGGGAATGCCTTTTCTATAGTAAATTTGGAAAAAAATAATTTTTTACTGTCGCAAATTTTAACTGCGCCAGGGATTGCCTTTTCTATAGTAAATTTTTCAAAATTTAATTTTATACGGTCGCAAATTTTAAATACGCCAGGGATTGCCTTTTCTGTAGTAAATTATTCAAAAAATAATTTTTTACTGTCGAAAATTTTAATTACGCCAGGGATTGCCTTTTCTATAGTAAATTTTTCAAAACATAATTTTTTACTGTCGCAAATTTTAATTGCGCCAGGGATTGCCTTTTCTATAGTAAATTTTTCAAAAAATAATTTTCTACTGTCGCAAATTTTAATTCCGCCAGGGATTGCCTTTTCTACAGTAATTTTTTCACAAATTAATTTTATACTGTCGCAAATTTTAATTGCGCCAGGGATTGCCTTTTCTACAGTAAATTTTTCAAAAAATAATTTTTTACTGTCGCAAATTTTAATTGCGCCAGGGATTGCTTTTACTATAGTAAATTTTTCAAAAAATAATTTTATACTGTCGCAAATTTTAATTGCGCCAGGGATTGCCTTTTCTACAGTAAATTTTTCAAAAAATAATTTTTTACTGTCGCAAATTTTAATTGCGCCAGGGATTGCCTTTTCTACAGTAATTTTTTCACAAATTAATTTTATACTGTCGCAAATTTCAATTGCGCCAGGGATTGCCTTTTCTATAGTAAATTTTTCAAAAAATAATTTTTTACTGTCGCAAATTTTAATTGGGCCAGGGATTGCCTTTTCTATAGTAAATTTTTCAAAAACTAATTTTTTACTGTCGTAAGTTTTAATTACGCCAGTGATTGCCTTTTCTATAGTAAATTTTTCAAAAAATAATTTTTTACTGTCGCAAATTTTAATTGCGCCAGGGATTGCCTTTTCTATAGTAAATTTTTCAAAATTTAATTTTATACTGTCGCAAATTTTAAATACGCCAGGGATTGCCTTTTCTGTAGTAAATTATTCAAAAAATAATTTTTTACTGTCGCAAATTTTAATTACGCCAGGGATTGCCTTTTCTATAGTAAATTTTTCAAAACATAATTTTTTACTGTCGCAAATTTTAATTGCGCCAGGGATTGCCTTTTCTATAGTAAATTTTTCAAAAAATAATTTTCTGCTGTCGCAGATTTTAATTGCGCCAGGGATTGCCTTTTCTATAGTAAATTTTTCAAAAACTAATTTTTTACTGTCGCAAATTTTAATTGCGCCAGGGATTGCCTTTTCTATAGTAAATTTTTCAAAATTTAATTTTATACTGTCGCAAATTTTAAATACGCCAGGGATTGCCTTTTCTATAGTAAATTATTCAAAAAATATTTTTTTACTGTCGCAAATTTTAATTACGCCATGGATTGCCTTTTCTATAATAAATTTTGCAAAAAACAATTTTTTACTGTCGCAAATTTTAATTGCGCCAGGGATTGCCTTTTCTATAGTAAATTTTTCAAAAAATAATTTTTTTCTGTCGGAAATTTTAATTGCGCCAGGGATTGCCTTTTCTATAGTAAATTTTTCAAAATTTAATTTCATACTGTCGCAAATTTTAAATACGCCAGGGAATGCCTTTTCTATAGTAAATTTGGCAAAAAATAATTTTTTACTGTCGCAAATTTTAATTGCGCCAGGGATTGCCTTTTCTACAGTAAATTATTCAAAAAATAATTTTTTACTCTCGCAAATTTTAATTGCGCCAGGGATTGCCTTTTCTACAGTAAATATTTTCAAAAATAATTTTCTACTGTCGCAAGTTTTATTTGCGCCAGGGATTGCCTTTTCTATAGTAAATTTTTCAAAAACTAATTTTTTACTGTCGCAAGTTTTAATTACGCCAGGGATTGCCTTTTCTATAGTAAATTTTTCAAAAAATAATTTTTTACTGTCGCAAATTTTAATTGCGCCAGGGATTGCCTTTTCTATAGTAAATTTTTCAAAATTTAATTTTATACTGTCGCAAATTTTAAATACGCCAGGGATTGCCTTTTCTATAGTAAATTATTCAAAAAATAATTTTTTATTTTCGCAAATTTTAATTACGCCAGGGATTGCCTTTTCTATAGTAAATTTTGCAAAAAATAATTTTTTACTGTCGGAAATTTTAATTGCGCCAGGGATTGCCTTTTCTATAGTAAATTTTTCAAAATTTAATTTTATACTGTCGCAAATTTTAAATACGCCAGGGATTGCCTTTTCTGTAGTAAATTTTGCAAAGAATAATTTTCTACTGTCGCAAATTTTAATTGCACCAGGGGTTGCCTTTTCTACAGTAAACCTTTCAAAAAATAATTTTCTACTGTCGCAAATTTTAATTGCGCCAGGGATTGCCTTTTCTACAGTAAATTTTTCAAAAAATAATTTTCTACTGTCGCAAATTTTAATTGCGCCAGGGATTGCCTTTTCTACAGTAAATTTTTCAAAAAATAATTTTTTACTCTCGCAAATTTTAAATACGCCAGGGATTGCCTTTTCTATACTAAATTTTGCAAAAAACAATTTTTTACTGTCGCAAATTTTAATTGCGCCAGGGATTGCCTTTTTTATAGTAAATTTTTCAAAACTTAATTTTATACTGTCGCAAATTTTAAATACGCCAGGTATTGCCTTTTCTATAGTAAATTATTCAAAAAAGAATTTTTTACTGTCTCAAATTGTAATTGCGCCAGGGATTATCTTTTCTATAGTAAATTTTTCAAAAAATATTTTTTTACTGTCGCAAATTTTAAATCCGCCAGGGATTGCCTTTTCTATAGTAAATTTTTCAAAAAATAATTTTCTACTGTCGCAAATTTTAATTGCGCCAAGGATAGCCTTTTCTACAGTAATTTTTTCAAAAAATAATTTTTTACTATCGCAAATTTTAATTACGCCAGGTATTGCCTTTTCTATAGTAAATTTTTCAAAAATTAGTTTCTTGCAGTCGCAAATTTTAATTTCGCCAGGGATTGCCTTTTCTTTAATAAATTTTTCAAAAATTAATTTTTTACTGTCGCAAATTTTAATTACGCCAGGGATTGCCTTTTCTATAGTAAATTTTTCAAAAAATAATTTTTTACTGTCGCCAATTTTAAATCCGCCAGGAATTGCCTTTTCTATAGTAAATTATTCAAAAAATAATTTTTTACTGTCGCAAATTTTAAGTACGACAGGGATTGCCTTTTCTACAGTAAATTTTTCAAAAAATAATTTTCTGCTGTCGCAAATTTTAATTGCGCCAGGGATTGCCAATTCTACAGTAAATTTTTCAAAAAATAATTTTTTACTGTCGCAAATATTCATTACGCCAGGGATGGCCTTTTCTATAGTAAATTTTGCAAAAAAATAATTTTTTACTGTCGCAAATTTTAAATACGCCAGGGATTGCCTTTCTATAGTAAATTTTTCAAAATTTAATTTTATACTGTCTCAAATTTTAAATGCGCCAGGGATTGCCTTTTCTATAGTAAATTTTTCAAAAAATAATTTTTTACTGTCGCAAATTTTAATTACGCCAGGGATTGCCTTTTCTATAGTAAAATATTCAAAAAATAATTTTTTACTGTCGCAAGTTTTAATTGCGCCAGGGATTGCCTTTTCTACAGTAAATTTTACAAAAAATAATTTTATGCTGTCGCAAATTTTAATTACGCCAGGGATTGCATTTTCTATAGTAAATTTTTCAAAAAATAATTTTTTACAGTCGCAAATTTTAATTACGCCAGGGATTGCCTTTTCTATAGTAAATTTTTCAAAATTTAATTTTATACTGTCGCAAATTTTAATTGTGCCAGGGATTGCCTCTTCTATAGTAAATTTTTCAAAAAATAATTGTTTATTGTCGCAAATTTTAATTACGCCAGGGATTGCCTTTTCTATAGTAAATTTTTCACAAATTAATTTTATAGTGTCGCAAATTTTATTTACGCCAGGGATTGCCTTTTCTATAGTAAATTTTTCAAAATTTAATTTTTTACTGTCGCAAATTTTAATTACGCCAGGGATTGCCTTTTCTATAGTAAATTTTTCAAAAATTTAATTTTATACTGTCGCAAATTTTAATTGCGCCAGGGATTGCCTTTTCAACAGTAAATTTTTCAAAAAATAATTTTTTACTGTCGCAAATTTTAATTGCGCCAGGGATTGCCTTATCTATAATAAATTTTTCAAAAAATAATTTTGTACTGTCGCAAATTTTAATTGCGCCAAGGATTGCCTTTTCTATAGTAAATTTTTCACAAATTAATTTTTTACTGTCGCAAATTTTAAATACGCCAGGGTTTGAATTTTCTATAGTAAATTTTTAAAAAAATAATTTTTTACTGTCACAAATTTTAATTGCGCCAGGGATTGCCTTTTCTATAGTAAATTTTTCAAAAATTAATTTTTTACTGTCGCAAATTTTAATTGCGCCAGGGATTGCCTTTTCTTTAGTAAATTTTTCAAAAAATAATTTTTTACTGTCGCAAAATTTAAATACGCCAGGGATTGCCTTTTCTATAGTAAATTTTTCAAAAAACAATTTTTTACTGTCGCAAATTTTAATTACGCCAGGGATTGCCTTTTCTATAGTAAATTTTTCAAAAATTAATTTTTTACTGTCGCAAATTTTAAATACGCCAGGGATTGCCTTTTCTATAGTAAATTTTTCAAAAAATAATTTTTTACTGTCGCAAATTTTAAATACGCCAGGGATTGCCTTTTCTATAGTAAATTTTTCAAAAAATAATTTCTTACTGTCGCAAATTTTAATTGCGCCAGGGATTGCCTTTTCTACAGTAAATTTTTCAAAAAATAATTTTTTACTGTCGCAAATTTTAATTACGCCAGGGATTGCCTTTTCTATAGTAAATTTAAAAAAAATAATTTTTTACTGTCGCAAATTTTAATTGCGCCAGGGATTGCCTTTGCTATAGTAAATTTTTCAAAAAATAATTTTATACTGTCGGAAATTTTAATTGCGCCAGGTATTGCCTTTTCTATAGTAAATTTTTCAAAATATAATTGTTTACTGTCGCAAATTTTAAATACGCCAGGGATTGCCTTTTCTATAGTAAATTTTTCAAAAAATAATTTTTTACTGTCGCAAATTTTAATTACGCCAGGGATTGCCTTTTCTATAGTAAATTTTTCAAAAAATAATTTTTTACTGTCGCAAATTTTAATTGCGCCAGGGATTGCCTTTTCAACAGTAAATTTTTCAAAAAATAATTTTTTACTGTCGCAAATTTTAATTGCGCCAGGGATTGCCTTATCTATAATAAATTTTTCAAAAAATAATTTTATACTGTCGCAAATTTTAATTGCGCCAAGGATTGCCTTTTCTATAGTAAATTTTTCACAAATTAATTTTTTACTGTCGCAAATTTTAAATACGCCAGGGTTTGAATTTTCTATAGTAAATTTTCAAAAAATAATTTTTTACTGTCACAAATTTTAATTGCGCCAGGGATTGCCTTTTCTATAGTAAATTTTTCAAAAATTAATTTTTTACTGTCGCAAATTTTAATTGCGCCAGGGATTGCCTTTTCTTTAGTAAATTTTTCAAAAAATAATTTTTTACTGTCGCAAATTTTAAATACGCCAGGTATTGCCTTTTCTATAGTAAATTTTTCAAAAAACAATTTTTTACTGTCGCAAATTTTAATTACGCCAGGGATTGCCTTTTCTATAGTAAATTTTTCAAAAATTAATTTTTTACTGTCGCAAATTTTAAATACGCCAGGGATTGCCTTTTCTATAGTAAATTTTTCAAAAAATAATTTTTTACTGTCGCATATTTTAAATACGCCAGGGATTGCCTTTTCTATAGTGAATTTTTCAAAAAATAATTTCTTACTGTCGCAAATTTTAATTGCGCCAGGGATTGCCTTTTCTACAGTAAATTTTTCAAAAAATAATTTTTTACTGTCGCAAATTTTAATTACGCCAGGGATTGCCTTTTCTATAGTAAATTTAAAAAAAATAATTTTTTACTGTCGCAAATTTTAATTGCGGCAGGGATTGCCTTTTCTATAGTAAATTTTTCAAAAAATAATTTTATACTGTCGCAAATTTTAATTGCGCCAGGGATTGCCTTTTCTATAGTAAATTTTTCAGAATATAATTGTTTACTGTCGCAAATTTTAAATACGCCAGGGATTGCCTTTTCTATAGTAAATTTTTCAAAAAATAATATTTTACTGTCGCAAATTTTAATTGCGCCGGGGATTGCCTTTTCTACAGTAAATTTTTCAAAAAATAATTTTTTACTGTCGCAAATTTTAATTACGCCAGGGATTACCTTTTCTATAGTAAATTTTTCAAAAAATAATTTTTTACTGTCGCAAATTTTAATTGCGGCAGGGATTGCCTTTTCTATAGTAAATTTTTCAAAAAATAATTTTATACTGTCGCAAATTTTAATTGCGCCAGGGATTGCCTTTTCTATAGTAAATTATTCAAAAAATAATGTTTTACTGTCGCAAATTTTAATTGCACCAAGGATTGCCTTTTCCATAGTAAATTTTTCAAAATTTAATTTTATTCTGCCGCAAATTTTAATTGCGCCAGGGATTGCCTTTTCTATAGTAAATTTTTCAAAAATTAATTTTTTACTGTCGCAAATTTTAATTGCGCCAGGGATTGCCTTTTCTATAGTAAATTTTTCAAAATTTAATTTTTTACTGTCGCAAATTTTAAATACGCCAGGTATTGCCTTTTCTATAGTAAATTTTTCAAAAAATAATTTTTTACTGTCGCAAATTTTAATTGCGCCAGGGATTGCCTTTTCTATAGTAAATTTTTCAAAAATTAATTTTTTACTGTCGCAAATTTTAATTGCGCCAGGGATTGCCTTTTCTATAGTAAATTTTTCAAAAAATAATTTTTTACTGTCGCAAATTTTAAATACGCCAGGGATTGCCTTTTCTATAGTAAATTTTTCAAAAAATAATTTTTTACTGTCGCAAGTTTTAATTGCGCCAGGGATTGCCTTTACCATAGTAAATTATTCAAAAAATAATTTGTTACTGTCGCAAATTTTAATTGCGCCAGCGATTGCCTTTTCTATAGTAAATTTTTCAAAATTTAATTTTATACTGTCGCAAATTTTAATTACGCCAGGGATTGCCTTTTCTATAGTAAATTTTTCAAAAAATAATTTTTTACTGTCGCAAATTTTAATTGCGCCAGGGATTGCCTTTTCTACAGTAAATTTTTCAGAAAATAATTTTTTACTGTCGCAAATTTTAAATACGCCAGGGATTGCCTTTTCTATAGTGAACTTTTCAAAAAATAATTTTTTACTGTCGCAAATTTTAATTGCGACAGGGATTGCCTTTTCTATAGTAAATTTTTCAAAAATTATTTTTTTACTGTCGCAAATTTTAATTGCGCCAGGGATTGCCTTTTCTTTAGTAAATTTTTCAAAAAATAATTTTTTACTGTCGCAAATTTTAAATACGCCAGTGATTGCCTTTTCTATAGTATAGTAAATTATACAAAAAATAATTTTTTACTGTCGCAAATTTTAATTGCGCCAGGGATTGCCTTTTCTATAGTAAATTTTCAAAAAATAATTTTTTACTGTCGCAAATTTTAATTGCGCCAGGGATTGCCTTTTCTATAGTAAATTTTTCAAAAAATAATTTTTTACTGTCGCAAATTTTAACTACGCCAGGGATTGCCTTTTCTATAGTAAATTTTTCAAAAATTAATTTTTTACAGTCGCAAATTTTAAATCCGCCAGGGATTGCCTTTTCTATAGTAAATTATTCAAAAACTAATTTTTTACTGTCGCAAATTTTAATTACGCCAGGGACTGCCTTTTCTCTAGTAAATTTTTCAAAAATTAATTTTTTACTGTCGCAAATTTTAAATCCGCCAGGGATTGCCTTTTCTATAGTAAATAATTTAAAAAATAATTTTTTACTGTCGCAAGTTTTAATTACGCCAGGGATTGCCTTTTCTATAGTAAATTTTTCAAAAAATAATTTTCTACTGTCGCAAATTTTAATTGCGCCAAGGATTGCCTTTTCTATAGTAAATTTTTCACAAATTAATTTTTTATTGTTGCAAATTTTAAATACGCCAGGGATTGCCTTTTCTATAGTGAACTTTTCAAAAAATAATTTTTTACTGTCGCAAATTTTAATTGCGACAGGGATTGCCTTTTCTATAGTAAATTTTTCAAAAATTATTTTTTTTCTGTCGCAAATTTTAATTGCGCCAGGGATTGCCTTTTCTTTAGTAAATTTTTCAAAAAATAATTTTTTACTGTCGCAAATTTTAAATACGCCAGTGATTGCCTTTTCTATAGTATAGTAAATTATACAAAAAATAATTTTTTACTGTCGCAAATTTTAATTGCGCCAGGGATTGCCTTTTCTATAGTAAATTTTTCAAAAAATAATTTTTTACTGTCGCAAATTTTAATTGCGCCAGGGATTGCCTTTTCTACAGTAAATTTTTCAAAAAATAATTTTTTACTGTCGCAAATTTTAATTACGCCAGGGATTGCCTTTTTTATATTAAATTTTTCAAAAAATAATTTTTTACTGTCGCAAATTTTAATTGCGCCAGGGATTGCCTTTTCTACAGTAAATTTTTCATAAAATAATTTTTTACTGTCGCAAATTTTAATTACGCCAGGGATTGCCTTTTCTATAGTAAATTTTTCAAAAAATAATTTTTTACTGTCGCAAATTTTAATTGCGCCAGGGATTGCCTTTCTATAGTAAATTTTTCAAAAAATTATTTTTTACTGTCGCAAATTTTAATAACGCCAGGGATTGCCTTTTCTATAGTAAATTTTTCAAAAATTAATTTTTTACTGTCGCAAATTTTAAATCCGCCAGGGATTGCCTTTTCTATAGTAAATTATTCAAAAACTAATTTTTTACTGTCGCAAATTTTAATTACGCCAGGGATTGCCTTTTCTCTAGTAAATTTTTCAAAAATTAATATTTTACTGTCGCAAATTTTAAATCCGCCAGGGATTGCCTTTTCTATAGTAAATAATTTAAAAAAAAAATTTTTACTGTCGCAAATTTTAATTACGCCAGGGATTGCCTTTTCTATAGTAAATTTTTCAAAAAATTATTTTCTCCTGTCGCAAATTTTAATTGCGCCAGAGATTGCCTTTTCTACAGTAAATTTTCCAAAAAATAATTTTTTACTGTCGCAAATTTTAATTGCGCCAGGGATTGCCTTTTCTATAGTAAATTTTTCAAAAAATAATTTTATACTGTCGCAAATTTTAATTACGCCAGGGATTGCCTTTTCTATAGTAAATTTTTCAAAAATTAACTTTTTACTGTCGCAAATTTTAAATACTCCAGGGATTGCCTTTTCTATAGTAAATTTTTCAAAAAATAATTTCTTACTGTCGCAAATTTTAATTGCGCCAGGGATTGCCTTTTCTACAGTAAATTTTTCAAAAAATAATTTTTTACTGTCGCAAATTTTAATTACGCCACGGATTGCCTTTTCTATAGTAAATTTTTCAAAAAATAATTTTTTACTGTCGAAAATTTTAATTGCGACAGGGATTGCCTTTTCTATAGTAAATTTTTCAAAAAATTATTTTTTACTGTCGCAAATTTTAATTGCGCCAGGGATTGCCTTTTCTACAGTAAATTTTTCAAAAAATAATTTTTTACTGTCGCAAATTTTAATTACGCCAGGGATTGCCTTTTTCATAGTAAATTTTTCAAAAAATAATTTTTTACTATCGCAAATTTTAATTGCGCCAGGGATTGCCTTTTGTACAGTAAATTTTTCATAAAATAATTTTTTACTGTCGCAAATTTTAATTACGCCAGGGATTGCCTTTTCTATAGTAAATTTTTCAAAAAATAACTGTTTACTGTCGCAAATTTTAATTGCGCCAGGGATTGCCTTTTCTATAGTAAATTTTTCAAAAAATAATTTTTTACTGTCGCAAATTTTAATAACGCCAGGGATTGCCTTTTCTATAGTAAATTTTTCAAAAATTAATTTTTTACTGTCGAAAATTTTAAATCCGCCAAGGATTGCCTTTTCTATAGTAAATTATTCAAAAACTATTTTTTTACTGTCGCAAATTTTAATTACGCCAGGGATTGCCTTTTCTCTAGTAAATTTTTCAAAAATTAATTTTTTACTGTCGCAAATTTTAAATCCGCCAGGGATTGCCTTTTCTATAGTAAATAATTTAAAAAATAATTTTTTACTGTCGCAAATTTTAATTACGCCAGGGATTGCCTTTTCTATAGTAAATTTTTCAAAAAATAATTTTCTACTGTCGCAAATTTTAATTGCGCCAGGGATTGCCTTTTCTACAGTAAATTTTCCAAAAAATAATTTTTTACTGTCGCAAATTTTAATTGCGCCAGCGATTGCCTTTTCTATAGTAAATTTTTCAAAAAATAATTTTATACTGTCGCAAATTTTAATTGCGCCAGGGATTGCCTTTTCTATAGTAAATTTTTCACTAATTAATTTTTTACTGTTGCAAATTTTAAATACGCCAGGGACTGCCTTTTCTATAGTAAATTTTTCAAAAAATAAGTTTTTACTGTCGCAAATTTTAATTGCACCAGGGATTGCCTTTTCTATAGTAAATTTTTCAAAAATTATTTTTTTAATGTCGCAGATTTTAATTGCGCCATGGATTACCTTTTCTTTAGTAAATTTTTCAAAAAATAATTTTTTACTGTCGCAAATTTTAAATACGCCAGGGATTGCCTTTCTAAAGTAAATTTTTCAAAAAATAATTTTTTACTGTCGCAAATTTTAATTACGCCAGGGATTGCCTTTTCTATAGTAATTTTTTCAAAAATTAATTTTTTACTGTCGCAAATTTTAAATACGCCAGGGATTGCCTTTTCTATAGTAAATTTTTCAAAAAATAATTTTTTACTGTCGCAAATTTTAAATACCCTAGGGATTGCCTTTTCTATAGTAAATTTTTCAAAAAATAATTTCTTACTGTCGCAAATTTTAATTGCGCCAGGGATTGCCTTTTCTACAGTAAATTTTTCAAAAAATTATTTTTTACTGTCGCAAATTTTAATTACGCCAGGGATTGCCTTTTCTATAGTAAATTTTTCAAAAAATAATTTTTTACTGTCGAAAATTTTAATTGCGACAGGGATTGTCTTTTCTATAGTAAATTTTTCAAAAAATAATTTTATACTGTCGCAAATTTTAATTGCGCCAGGGATTGCCTTTTCGATAGTAAATTTTTCACAAATTAATTTTTTACTGTCGCCAATTTTAAATACGCCAGGGATTGCCTCTTCTATAGTAAATTTTTCAAAAAATAATTTTTTACTGTCGCAAATTTTAACTGCGCCAGGGATTGCCTTTTCTACAGTAAATTTTTCAAAAAATAATTTTTTACTGTCCCAAATTTTAATTTCGCCAGGTATTGCCTTTTCTATAGTAAATTTTGCAAAAAAATAATTTTTTACTGTCGCAAATTTTAATTGCGCCAGGGATTGCCTTTTCTATAGTAAATTATTCAAAAAATAATTTTTTACTGTCGCAAATTTTAATTACGCCAGGGATTGCCTTTTCTATAGTAAATTTTTCAAAAATTAATTTTCTACTGTCGCAAATTTTAATTACGCCAGGGATTGCCTTTTCTATAGTAAATTTTTCAAAAAATAATTTTCTACTGTCGCAAATTTTAATTGCGCCAGGGATTGCCTTTTCTATAGTAAATTTTGCAAAAAATAATTTTTTACTGTCGCAAATTTTAATTGCGCCAGGGATTGCCTTTTCTATAGTAAATTATTCAAAAAATAATTTTTTACTGTCGCAAATTTTAATTGCGCCAGGGATTGCCTTTTCTACAGTAAATTTTTCAAAAATTAATTTTTTATTGTCGCAAATTTTAATTGCGCCAGGGATTGCCTATTCTATAGTAAATTATTCAAAAAATAATTTTTTACTGTCACAAATTTTAACTGCGCCAGGGATTGCCTTTTCTATAGTAAATTTTTCAAAAATTAATTTTTTACTGTCGCAAATTTTAAATCCGCCAGGGATTGCCTTTTCTAAAGTAAATTATTCAAAAAATAATTTTTTACTGTCGCAAATTTTAATTACGCCAGGGATTGCCTTTTCTATAGTAAATTTTTCAAAAATTAATTTTTTACTGTCGCAAATTTAAAATCCGCCAGGGATTGCCTTTTCTATAGTAAATTGTTCAAAAACTAATTTTTTACTGTCGCAAATTTTAATTACGCCAGGGATTGCCTTTTCTATAGTAAATTTTTCAAAAAATAATTTTTTACTGTCGCAAATTTTAACTGCGTCAGGGATTGCCTTTTCTATAGTAAACTTTTCAAAAACTAATTTTTTTCTGTCGAAAATTTTAATTACGCCAGGGATTGCCTTTTCTATAGTAAATTATTCAGAAAATAATTTTTTACTGTCGCAATTTTTAATGGCGCCAGCAATTGCCTTTTCTACAGTAAATATTTCAAAAAATAATTTTTTACTGTCGCAAATTTTAACTGCGGCAGGGATTTCCGTTTCTACAGTAAATTTTTCAAAAATTAATTTTTTACTGTCGCAAATTTTAATTGCGCCAGGGATTGCCTTTTCTATAGTAAATTATTCAAAAAATAATTTTTTACTGTCGCAAATTTTAATTGCGCCAGGGATTACCTTTTCTATAGTAAATTTTTCAAAATTTAATTTTATACTGTCGCAAATTTTAAATACGCCAGGGATTGCCATTTCTATAGTAAATTTTTCAAAAAATAATTTTCAACTGTCGCAAATTTTAATTGAGAAAGGGATTGCCTTTTCTATAGTAAATTTTTCAAAAATTAATTTTATACTGTCGCAAATTTTAATTACGCCGGGGATAGCCTTTTCTATAGTAAATTTTTCAAACATTAATTTTATACTGTCGCACATTTTAATTACGCCAGGGATTGCCTTTTCTATAGTAAATTTTTCAGAAAAATAATTTTTTATTGTCGCAAATTTTAATTGCGCCAGGGATTGCCTTTTCTACAGTAAATTTTTCAAAAACTAATTTTCTACTGTCGCAAATTTTAATTGCGCCGGGGATTGCCTTTTCTACAGTAAATTTTACAAAAAAATAATTCTTTACTGTCGTAAGTTTTAATTGCGCCAGGGATTACCTTTTCTATAGTAAATTTTTCAAAAATTAATTTTTTACTGTCGAAAATTTTAATTACACCAGGGATTGCCTTTTCTATAGTAAATTTTTCAAAAATTATTTTTTTACTGTCGCAAATTTTAAATCCGCCAGGGATTGCCTTTTCTATAGTAAATTTTTCAAAAAATAATTTTTTACTGTCGCAAATTTTAATTGC
Organism: Dioctria linearis; assembly: GCA_963930735.1. Taxonomy (NCBI): domain Eukaryota; kingdom Metazoa; phylum Arthropoda; class Insecta; order Diptera; family Asilidae; genus Dioctria; species Dioctria linearis. The sequence continues at coordinate 61,226 of CAWVNZ010000544.1, forward strand.
GCCAGGGACTGCCTTTTCTACAGTAAATTTTTCAAAAATTAATTTTTTAATGTCGCAAATTTTAAATCCGCCAGGGACTGCCTTTTCTATAGTAAATTATTCAAAAACTAATTTTTTACTGTCGCAAATTTTAATTGCGCCAGGGATTGCCTTTTCTACAGTAAGTTTTTCAAAAACTAATTTTTTACTGTCGCAAATTTCAATTACGCCAGGGATTGCCCTTTCTATAGTAAATTTTTCAAAAAATAATTTTTTACTGTCGCAAATTTTAATTGCGCCAGGGATTGCCTTTTCTACAGTAAATTTTTCAAAAACTAATTTTCTACTGTCGCAAATTTTAATTGCGCCGGGGATTGCCTTTTCTACAGTAAATTTTACAAAAAAATAATTCTTTACTGTCGTAAGTTTTAATTGCGCCAGGGATTACCTTTTCTATAGTAAATTTTTCAAAAATTAATTTTTTACTGTCGAAAATTTTAATTACACCAGGGATTGCCTTTTCTATAGTAAATTTTTCAAAAATTATTTTTTTACTGTCGCAAATTTTAAATCCGCCAGGGATTGCCTTTTCTATAGTAAATTTTTCAAAAAATAATTTTTTACTGTCGCAAATTTTAATTGCGCCAGGGACTGCCTTTTCTACAGTAAATTTTTCAAAAATTAATTTTTTAATGTCGCAAATTTTAAATCCGCCAGGGACTGCCTTTTCTATAGTAAATTATTCAAAAACTAATTTTTTACTGTCGCAAATTTTAATTGCGCCAGGGATTGCCTTTTCTACAGTAAGTTTTTCAAAAACTAATTTTTTACTGTCGCAAATTTCAATTACGCCAGGGATTGCCCTTTCTATAGTAAATTTTTCAAAAAATAATTTTTTACTGTCGCAAATTTTAATTGAGCCAGGGATTGCCTTTTCTATAGTAAATTTTTCAAAAAATAATTTTTTACTGTCGCAAATTTTAATTACGCCAGGGATTGCCTTTTCTATAGTAAATTTTTCAAAAATTAATTTTTTACTGTCGCAAATTTTAATTGCGCCAGGGATTGCCTTTTCTATAGTAAATTTTTCAAAAATTAATTCTTTACTGTCGAAAATTTTAATTACGCCAGGGATTGCCTTTTCTACAGTAAATTTTTCAAAAAATAATTTTTTACTGTCGCAAATTTTAATTACGCCAGGGATTGCCTTTTCTATAGTAAATTTTTCAAAATATAATTTTATACTGTCGCAAATTTTAATTGCGCCAGGGATTGCCTTTTCTACAGTAAATTTTTCAAAAATTAATTTTTTCTGTCGCAAATTTTAATTTCGCCAGGGATTGCCTTTTCTATAGTAAATTTTTCAAAAACTAATTTTTTACTGTCGAAAATTTTAAATACGCCAGGGATTGCCATTTCTATAGTAAATTTTTCAAAAAATAATTTTCAACTGTCGCAAATTTTAATTGCGAAAGGGATTGCCTTTTCTATAGTAAATTTTTCAAAAATTAATTTTATACTGTCGCAAATTTTAATTACGCCGGGGATTGCCTTTTCTATAGTAAATTTTTCAAACATTAATTTTATACTGTCGCACATTTTAATTACGCCAGGGATTGCCTTTTCTATAGTAAATTTTTCAGAAAAATAATTTTTTACTGTCGCAAATTTTAATTGCGCCAGGGATTGCCTTTTCTACAGTAAATTTTTCAAAAACTAATTTTCTACTGTCGCAAATTTTAATTGCGCCGGGGATTGCCTTTTCTACAGTCAATTTTACAAAAAAATAATTCTTTACTGTCGTAAGTTTTAATTGCGCCAGGGATTACCTTTTCTATAGTAAATTTTTCAAAAATTAATTTTTTACTGTCGAAAATTTTAATTACACCAGGGATTGCCTTTTCTATAGTAAATTTTTCAAAAATTATTTTTTTACTGTCGCAAATTTTAAATCCGCCAGGGATTGCCTTTTCTATAGTAAATTTTTCAAAAAATAATTTTTTACTGTCGCAAATTTTAATTGCGCCAGGGACTGCCTTTTCTACAGTAAATTTTTCAAAAATCAATTTTTTAATGTCGCAAATTTTAAATCCGCCAGGGATTGCCTTTTCTATAGTAAATTATTCAAAAACTAATTTTTTACTGTCGCAAATTTTAATTGCGCCAGGGATTGCCTTTTCTACAGTAAGTTTTTCAAAAACTAATTTTTTACTGTCGCAAATTTCAATTACGCCAGGGATTGCCCTTTCTATAGTAAATTTTTCAAAAAATAATTTTTTACTGTCGCAAATTTTAATTGAGCCAGGGATTGCCTTTTCTATAGTAAATTTTTCAAAAAATAATTTTTTACTGTCGCAAATTTTAATTACGCCAGGGATTGCCTTTTCTATAGTAAATTTTTCAAAAATTAATTTTTTACTGTCGCAAATTTTAATTGCGCCAGGGATTGCCTTTTCTATAGTAAATTTTTCAAAAATTAATTCTTTACTGTCGAAAATTTTAATTACGCCAGGGATTGCCTTTTCTACAGTAAATTTTTCAAAAAATAATTTTTTACTGTCGCAAATTTTAATTACGCCAGGGATTGCCTTTTCTATAGTAAATTTTTCAAAATATAATTTTATACTGTCGCAAATTTTAATTGCGCCAGGGATTGCCTTTTCTACAGTAAATTTTTCAAAAATTAATTTTTTCTGTCGCAAATTTTAATTTCGCCAGGGATTGACTTTTCTATAGTAAATTTTTCAAAAACTAATTTTTTACTGTCGAAAATTTTAATTGCGCCAGGGATTGCCTTTTCTACAGTAAATTTTTCAAAAAATAATTTTTTACTGTCGCAAATTTTAATTACGCCAGGGATTGCCTTTTCTATAGTAAATTTTTCAAAAATTAATTTTATACTTTCGCAAATTTTAATTGCGCCAGGGATTGCCTTTTGTATAGTAAATTTTTCAAAAAATAATTTTTTATTGTCGCAAATTTTAATTGCGCCAGGGATTGCTTTTTCTATAGTAATTTTTTCAAAAACTAATTTTTTACTGTCGAAAATTTTAATTACTCCAGGGATTGCCTTTTCTATAGTAAATTATTGAAAAAATAATTTTTTACTGTCGCCGATTTTAATTGCGCCAGGGATTGCCTTTTCTACAGTAAATTATTCAAAAAATAATTTTTTACTGTCGCAAATTTTAATTACGCCAGGGATTGCCTTTTCTACAGTAAATTATTCAAAAAATAATTTTTTACTGTCGCAAATTTTAACTACGCCAGGGATTGCCTTTTCTACAGTAAATTTTTCAAAAATTAATATTTACTGTCGCAAATTTTAAATCCGCCAGGGATTGCCTTTTGTATAGTAAATTATTCAAAAACTAATTTTTCACTGTCGCAAATTTTAATTACGCCAGGTATTGCCTTTTCTATAGTAAATTTTTCAAAAAATAATTTTTTACTGTCGCAAATTTTAATTGCGCCAGGGATTGCCTTTTCTACAGTAAATTTTTCAAAAAATAATTTTTTACTGTCGCAAATTTTAATTGCGCCAGGGATTGCCTTTTCTATAGTAAATTTTTCAAAAATTAATTTTTTACTGTCGAAAATTTTAATTACGCCAGGGATTGCCTTTTCTACAGTAAATTTTTCAAAAAATAATTTTTTACTGTCGCTAATTTTAATTACGCCAGGGATTGCCTTTTCTATAGTAAATTTTTCAAAAATTAATTTTATACTTTCGCAAATTTTAATTGCGCCAGGGATTGCCTTTTGTATAGTAAATTTTTCAAAAAATAATTTTTTATTGTCGCAAATTTTAATTGCGCCAGGGATTGCTTTTTCTATAGTAATTTTTTCAAAAACTAATTTTTTACTGTCGAAAATTTTAATTACTCCAGGGATTGCCTTTTCTATAGTAAATTATTCAAAAAATAATTTTTTACTGTCGCCGATTTTAATTGCGCCAGGGATTGCCTTTTCTACAGTAAATTATTCAAAAAATAATTTTTTACTGTCGCAAATTTTAATTACGCCAGGGATTGCCTTTTCTACAGTAAATTATTCAAAAAATAATTTTTTACTGTCGCAAATTTTAACTACGCCAGGGATTGCCTTTTCTACAGTAAATTTTTCAAAAATTAATATTTACTGTCGCAAATTTTAAATCCGCCAGGGATTGCCTTTTGTATAGTAAATTATTCAAAAATTAATTTTTCACTGTCGCAAATTTTAATTACGCCAGGTATTGCCTTTTCTATAGTAAATTTTTCAAAAAATAATTTTTTACTGTCGCAAATTTTAATTGCGCCAGGGATTGCCTTTTCTACAGTAAGTTTTCAAAAACTAATTTTTTACTGTCGCAAATTTCAATTACGCCAGGGGTTGCCTTTTCTATAGTAAATTTTTCAAAAAATAATTTTTTACTGTCGCAAATTTTAATTGAGCCAGGGATTGCCTTTTCTACAGTAAATTTTTCAAAAAATAATTTTTTACTGTCGCAAATTTTAATTACGCCAGGGATTGCCTTTTCTATAGTAAATTTTTCAAAAATTAATTTTTAACTGTCGCAAATTTTAATTGCGCCAGGGATTGCCTTTTCTATAGTAAATTTTTCAAAAATTAATTTTTTACTGTCGAAAATTTTAATTACGCCAGGGATTGCCTTTTCTACAGTAAATTTTTCAAAAAATAATTTTTTACTGTCGCAAATTTTAATTACGCCAGGGATTGCCTTTTCTATAGTTAATTTTTCAAAATATAATTTTATACTGTCGCAAATTTTAATTGCGCCAAGGATTGCCTTTTCTACAGTAAATTTTTCAAAAATTAATTTTTTACTGTCGCAAATTTTAATTTCGCCAGGGATTGCCTTTTCTGTAGTAAATTTTTCAAAAACTAATTTTTTACTGTCGAAAATTTTAATTGCGCCAGGGATTGCCTTTTCTACAGTAAATTTTTCAAAAAATTATTTTTTACTGTCGCAAATTTTAATTACGCCAGGGATTGCCTTTTCTATAGTAAATTTTTCAAAAATTAATTTTATACTGTCGCAAATTTTAATTGCGCCAGGTATTGCCTTTTGTATAGTAAATTTTTCAAAAAATAATTTTTTATAGTCGCAAATTTTAATTGCGCCAGGGATTGCTTTTTCTATAGTAATTTTTTCAAAAACTAATTTTTTACTGTCGAAAATTTTAATTACTCCAGGGATTGCCTTTTCTATAGTAAATTATTCAAAAAATAATTTTTTACTGTCGCCAATTTTAATTGCGCCAGGGATTGCCTTTTCTACAGTAAATTTTTCAAAAAATAGTTTTTTACTGTCGCAAATTTTAATTGCGCCAGGGATTGCCTTTTCTACAGTAAATTTTTCAAAAATTAATTTTTTATTGTCGCAAATTTTAATTGCGCCAGGGATTGCCTTTTCTATAGTAAATTATTCAAAAAATATTTTTTTACTGTCGCAAATTTTAATTGCGCCAGGGATTGCCTTTTCTATAGTAAATTTTTCAAAATTTAATTTTATACTTTCGCAAATTTTAAATACGCCAGGAATTGCCTTTTCTATAGTAAATTTTTCAAAAAATAATTTTCAACTGTCGCAAATTTTAATTGCGCCAGTGATTGCCTTTTCTATAGTAAATTTTTCATAAATTAATTTTATACTATCGCAAATTTTAATTACGCCGGGGATTGCCTTTTCTATAGTAAATTTTTCAAAAATTAATTTTTTACTGTCGAAAATTTTAATTGCGCCAGGGATTGCCTTTTCTATAGTAAATTTTTCAGAAACTAATTTTTTACTGTCGAAAATTTTATTTGCGCCAGGGATTGCCTTTTCTACAGTAAATTTTTCAAAAAATAATTTTTTACTGTCGCCAATTTTAATTGCGCCAGGGATTGCCTTTTCTACAGTAAATTTTTCAAAAAATAATTTTTTACTGTCGCAAATTTTAATTGCCCCAGGGATTGCCTTTTCTACAGTAAATTTTTCAAAAATTTATTTTTTATTGTCGCAAATTTTAATTGCGCCAGGGATTGCCTTTTCTATAGTAAATTATTCAAAAAATAATTTTTTACTCTCGCAAATTTTAATTGCGCCAGGGATTGCCTTTTCTATAGTAAATTTTTCAAAATTTAATTTTATACTGTCGCAAATTTTAATTGCGCCAGGAATTGCCTTTTCTATAGTAAATTTTTCAAAAATTAATTTTATACTGTCGCAAATTTTAATTGCGCCAGGGATTGCCTTTTCTATAGTAAATTTTTCAAAAAATAATTTTTTATTGTCGCAAATTTTAATTGCGCCAGGGATTGCCTTTTCTATAGTAAGTTTTTCAAAAACTAATTTTTTACTGTCGAAAATTTTAATTACGCCAGGGATTGCCTTTTCTATAGTAAATTATTCAAAAAATAATTTTTTACCGTAGCCAATTTTAATTACGGCAGGGATTGCCTTTTCTATAGTAAATTATTCAAAAAATAATTTTTTACTGTCGCCAATTTTAATTGCGCCAGGGATTGCTTTTCTACAGTAAATTTTTCAAAAAATAATTTTTTACTGTCGCAAATTTTAATTGCGCCAAGGATTGCCTTTTCTACAGTAAATTTTTCAAAAATTAATTTTTTATTGTCGCAAATTTTAATTGCGCCAGGGATTGCCTTTTCTATAGTAAATTATTCAAAAAATAATTTTTTACTGTCGCAAATTTTAATTGCGCCAGGGATTGCCTTTTCTATAGTAAATTTTTCAAAATTTAATTTTATACTGTCGCAAATTTTAAATACGCCAGGGATTGCCTTTTGTATAGTAAATTTTTCAAAAACTAATTTTTTACTATCGCAAATTTTAAATCCGCCAGGGATTGCCTTTCTACAGTAAATTTTACAAAAAATAATTTTTTACTGTCGCAAGTTTTAATTGCGCCAGGGATTACCTTTTCTATAGTAAATTTTTCAAAAATTAATTTTTTAATGTCGAAAATTTTAATTACCCCAGGGATTGCCTTTTGTATAGTAAATTTTTCAAAAATTAATTTTTTACTGTCGCAAATTTTAAATCCGCCAGGGATTGCCTTTTCTACAGTAAATTTTACAAAAAATAATTTTTCACTGTCGCAAGTTTAATTGCGCCAGGGATTACCTTTTCTATTGTAAATTTTTCAAAAATTAATTTTTTACTGTCGAAAATTTTAATTACGCCAGGGATTGCCTTTTCTATAGTAAATTTTTCAAAAATTAATTTTTTACTGTCGCAAATTTTAAATCCGCCAGGGATTGCCTTTTCTATAGTAAATTTTTCAAAAAATAATTTTTTACTGTCGCAAATTTTAATTACGCCAGGGATTGCCTTTTCTATAGTAAATTTTACAAAAAATAATTTCATACTGTCGCAAATTTTAATTGCGCCAGTGATTACCTTTTCTATAGTAAATTTTTCAAAAACTAATTTTCTACTGTCGCAAATTTTAATTGCGCCAGGGATTGCCTTTTCTACAGTAAATTTTACAAAAAATAATTTTTTACTGTCGCAAGTTTTAATTGCGCCAGGGATTACCTTTTCTATAGTAAATTTTTCAAAAAATAATTTTATACTGTCGCAAATTTTAATTGCGCCAGGGATTGCCTTTTCTATAGTAAATTTTACAAAAAATAATTTTATACTGTCGCAAATTTTAAATACGCCAGGGATTGCCTTTCTACAGTAAATTTTACAAAAAATAATTTTTTACTGTCGCAAGTTTTAATTGCGCCAGGGATTACCTTTTCTGTAGTAAATTTTTCAAAAATTAATTTTTTAATGTCGAAAATTTTAATTACCCCAGGGATTGCCTTTTGTATAGTAAATTTTTCAAAAATTAATTTTTTACTGTCGCAAATTTTAAATCCGCCAGGGATTGCCTTTTCTACAGTAAATTTTACAAAAAATAATTTTTTACTGTCGCAAGTTTAATTGCGCCAGGGATTACCTTTTCTATTGTAAATTTTTCAAAAATTAATTTTTTACTGTCGAAAATTTTAATTACGCCAGGGATTGCCTTTTCTATAGTAAATTTTTCAAAAATTAATTTTTTACTGTCGCAAGTTTTAAATCCGCCAGGGATTGCCTTTTCTACAGTAAATTTTACAAAAAATAATTTTTTACTGTCGCAAGTTTAATTGCGCCAGGGATTACCTTTTCTATTGTAAATTTTTCAAAAATTAATTTTTTACTGTCGAAAATTTTAATTACGCAAGGGATTGCCTTTTCTATTGTAAATTTTTCAAAAAATAATTTTTTACTGTCGCAAATTTTAATTACGCCAGGGATTGCTTTTTCTACAGTAAATTTTACAAAAAATAATTTTATACTGTCGCAAATTTTAAATACGCCAGGGATTGCCTTTTCTATAGTAAATTTTTCAAAAAATAATTTTTTACTGTCGCAAATTTTAAATCCGCCAGGGATTGCCTTTTCTACAGTAAATTTTACAAAAAATAATTTTTTACTGTCGCAAGTTTTAATTGCGCCAGGGATTACCTTTTCTATTGTAAATTTTTCAAAAATTAATTTTTTACTGTCGAAAATTTTAATTACGCCAGGGATTGCCTTTTCTATAGTAAATTTTTCAAAAATTAATTTTTTACTGTCGCAAATTTTAAATCCGCCAGGGATTGCCTTTTCTACAGTAAATTTTACAAAAAATAATTTTTTACTGTCGCAAGTTTAATTGCGCCAGGGATTACCTTTTCTATTGTAAATTTTTCAAAAATTAATTTTTTACTGTCGAAAATTTTAATTACGCAAGGGATTGCCTTTTCTATTGTAAATTTTTCAAAAAATAATTTTTTACTGTCGCAAATTTTAATTACGCCAGGGATTGCTTTTTCTACAGTAAATTTTACAAAAAATAATTTTATACTGTCGCAAATTTTAAATACGCCAGGGATTGCCTTTTCTATAGTAAATTTTTCAAAAAATAATTTTTTACTGTCGGAAATTTTAAATCCGCCAGGGATTGCCTTTTCTACAGTAAATTTTACAAAAAATAATTTTTTACTGTCGCAAGTTTTAATTGCGCCAGGGATTACCTTTTCTATTGTAAATTTTTCAAAAATTAATTTTTTACTGTCGAAAATTTTAATTACGCCAGGGATTGCCTTTTCTATAGTAAATTTTTCAAAAATTAATTTTTTACTGTCGCAAATTTTAAATCCGCCAGGGATTGCCTTTTCTATAGTAAATTTTTCAAAAAATAATTTTTTACTGTCGCAAATTTTAATTACGCCAGGGATTGCCTTTTCTATAGTAAATTTTACAAAAAATAATTTTATACTGTCGCAAATTTTAATTGCGCCAGGGATTACCTTTTCTATAGTAAATTTTTCAAAAACTAATTTTCTACTATCGCAAATTTTAATTGCGCCAGGGATTGCCTTTTCTACAGTAAATTTTACAAAAAATAATTTTTTACTGTCGCAAGTTTTAATTGCGCCAGGGATTACCTTTTCTATAGTAAATTTTTCAAAAATTAATTTTTTACTGTAGAAAATTTTAATTGCGCCAGGGATTGCCTTTTCTACAGTAAATTTTTCAAAAAATAATTTTCTACTGTCGCAAATTTTAATTGCGCCAGGGATTGCCTTTTCTATAGTAAATTTTTCAAAAAATAATTTTTTACTGTCGCAAATTTTAATTGCGCCAGGGATTGCCTTTTCTACATTAAATTTTTCAAAAACTAATTTTCTACTGTCGCAAATTTTAATTGCGCCAGGGATTGCCTTTTCTACAATAAATTTTACAAAAAATAATTTTTTACTGTCGCAAGTTTTAATTGCGCCAGGGATTACCTTTTCTATAGTAAATTTTTCAAAAATTAATTTTTTACTGTCGAAAATTTTAATTACACCAGGGATTGCCTTTTCTACAGTAAATTTTTCAAAAAATAATTTTTTACTGTCGCAAATTTTAATTGCGCCAGGGATTGCCTTTTCTACAGTAAATTTTTCAAAAATTAATTTTTTATTGTCGCAAATTTTAATTGAGCCAGGGATTGCCTTTTCTATAGTAAATTATTCAAAAAATAATTTTTTACTGTCGCAAATTTTAATTGCGCCAGGGATTGCCTTTTCAATAGTAAATTTTTCAAAATTTAATTTTATACTGTCGCAAATTTTAAATACGCCAGGGATTGCCTTTTCTATAGTAAATTTTTCAAAAAATAATTTTCAACTGTCGCAAATTTTAATTACGCCAGGGATTGCCTTTTCTATAGTAAATTTTACAAAAAATAATTTTATACTGTCGCAAATTTTAATTGCGCCAGGGATTACCTTTTCTATAGTAAATTTTTCAAAAACTAATTTTCTACTATCGCAAATTTTAATTGCGCCAGGGATTGCCTTTTCTACAGTAAATTTTACAAAAAATAATTTTTTACTGTCGCAAGTTTTAATTGCGCCAGGGATTACCTTTTCTATAGTAAATTTTTCAAAAATTAATTTTTTACTGTCGCAAGTTTTAATTGCGCCAGGGATTACCTTTTCTATAGTAAATTTTTCAAAAATTAATTTTTTACTGTAGAAAATTTTAATTGCGCCAGGGATTGCCTTTTCTACAATAAATTTTTCAAAAAATAATTTTCTACTGTCGCAAATTTTAATTGCGCCAGGGATTGCCTTTTCTATAGTAAATTTTTCAAAAACTAATTTTTTACTGTCGCAAATTTTAATTGCGCCAGGGATTGCCTTTTCTACAGTAAATTTTACAAAAAATAATTTTATACTGTCGCAAGTTTTAATTGCGCCAGGGATTACCTTTTCTATAGTAAATTTTTCAAAAATTAATTTTTTACTGTCGCAAGTTTTAATTGCGCCAGGGATTACCTTTTCTATAGTAAATTTTTCAAAAATTAATTTTTTACTGTAGAAAATTTTAATTGCGCCAGGGATTGCCTTTTCTACAATAAATTTTTCAAAAAATAATTTTCTACTGTCGCAAATTTTAATTGCGCCAGGGATTGCCTTTTCTATAGTAAATTTTTCAAAAAATAATTTTTTACTGTCGCAAATTTTAATTACGCCAGGGATTGCCTTTTCTATAGTAAATTTTTCAAAAATTGATTTTTTACTGTCGCAAATTTTAATTGCGCCAGGGATTGCCTTTTCTATAGTAAATTATTCAAAAAATAATTTTTTACTGTCGCCAATTTTAATTGCGCCAGGGATTGCCTTTTCTACAGTAAATTTTTCAAAAAATAATTTTTTACTGTCGCAAATTTTAATTGCGCCAGGGATTGCCTTTTCTACAGTAAATTTTTCAAAAATTAATTTTTTATTGTCGCAAATTTTAATTGAGCCAGGGATTGCCTTTTCTATAGTAAATTATTCAAAAAATAATTTTTTACTGTCGCAAATTTTAATTGCGCCAGGGATTGCCTTTTCAATAGTAAATTTTTCAAAATTTAATTTTATACTGTCGCAAATTTTAAATACGCCAGGGATTGCCTTTTCTATAGTAAATTTTTCAAAAAATAATTTTCAACTGTCGCAAATTTTAATTACGCCAGGGATTGCCTTTTCTATAGTAAATTTTTCAAAAAATAATTTTTTACTGTCGCAAATTTTAATTGCGCCAGGGATTGCCTTTTCTACATTAAATTTTTCAAAAACTAATTTTCTACTGTCGCAAATTTTAATTGCGCCAGGGATTGCCTTTTCTACAGTAAATTTTACAAAAAATTAATTTTTTACTGTCGCAAGTTTTAATTGCGCCAGGGATTACCTTTTCTATAGTAAATTTTTCAAAAATTAATTTTTTACTGTCGAAAATTTTAATTACCCCAGGGATTGCCTTTTCTATAGTAAATTTTTTAAAAATTAATTTTTTACTCTCGCAAATTTTAAATCCGCCAGGAATTGCCTTTTCTATAGTAAATTTTTCAAAATTAATTTTTTACTGTCGCAAATTTTAATTACGCCAGGGATTGCCTTTTGTATAGTAAATTTTACAAAAAATAATTTTATACTGTCGCAAATTTTAATTGCGCCAGGGATTACCTTTTCTATAGTAAATTTTTCAAAAACTAATTTTCTATTGTCGCAAATTTTAATTGCGCCAGGGATTAACTTTTCTATAGTAAATTTTTCAAAATTAATTTTTTACTGTCGCAAATTTTAATTACGCCAGGGATTGCCTTTTCTATAGTAAATTTTACAAAAAATAATTTTATACTGTCGCAAATTTTAATTGCGACAGGGATTACCTTTTCTATAGTAAATTTTTCAAAAACTAATTTTCTACTGTCGCAAATTTTAAATACGCCAGGGATCGCCTTTTCTATAGTAAATTTTTCAAAAATTAATTTTATACTGTCGCGAATTTTAATTGGCCGGGGATTGCCTTTTCTATATTAAATTTTTCAAAAACTAATTTTTTACTTTCGCAAGTTTTAAATCCGCCAGGGATTGCCTTTTCTATAGTAAATTATTCAAAAAATAATTTTTTACTGTCGCAAATTTTAATTACGCCAGGGATTGCCTTTTCTATAGTTAATTTTTCAAAATATAATTTTATACTGTCGCAAATTTTAATTGCGCCAGGGATTGCCTTTTCTACAATAAATTTTTCAAAAATTAATTTTTTGCTGTCGCAAATTTTAATTTCGCCAGGGATTGCCTTTTCTGTAGTAAATTTTTCAAGAACTAATTTTTTACTGTCGAAAATTTTAATTGCGCCAGGGATTGCCTTTTCTACAGTAAATTTTTCAAAAAATAATTTTTTACTGTCGCAAATTTTAATTACGCCAGGGATTGCCTTTTCTATAGTAAATTTTTCAAAAATTAATTTTATACTGTCGCAAATTTTAATTGCGCCAGGTATTGCCTTTTGTATAGTAAATTTTTCAAAAAATAATTTTTTATTGTCGCAAATTTTAATTGCGCCAGGGATTGCTTTTTCTATAGTAATTTTTTCAAAAACTAATTTTTTACTGTCGAAAATTTTAATTACTCCAGGGATTGCCTTTTCTATAGTAAATTATTCAAAAAATAATTTTTTACTGTCGCCAATTTTAATTGCGCCAGGGATTGCCTTTTCTACAGTAAATTTTTCAAAAAATAGTTTTTTACTGTCGCAAATTTTAATTGCGCCAGGGATTGCCTTTTCTACAGTAAATTTTTCAAAAATTAATTTTTTATTGTCGCAAATTTTAATTGCGCCAGGGATTGCCTTTTCTATAGTAAATTATTCAAAAAATATTTTTTTACTGTCGCAAATTTTAATTGCGCCAGGGATTGCCTTTTCTATAGTAAATTTTTCAAAATTTAATTTTATACTTTCGCAAATTTTAAATACGCCAGGAATTGCCTTTTCTATAGTAAATTTTTCAAAAAATAATTTTCAACTGTCGCAAATTTTAATTGCGCCAGTGATTGCCTTTTCTATAGTAAATTTTTCAAAAATTAATTTTATACTATCGCAAATTTTAATTACGCCGGGGATTGCCTTTTCTATAGTAAATTTTTCAAAAATTAATTTTTTACTGTCGAAAATTTTAATTGCGCCAGAGATTGCCTTTTCTATAGTAAATTTTTCAGAAACTAATTTTTTACTGTCGAAAATTTTATTTGCGCCAGGGATTGCCTTTTCTACAGTAAATTTTTCAAAAAATAATTTTTTACTGTCGCCAATTTTAATTGCGCCAGGGATTGCCTTTTCTACAGTAAATTTTTCAAAAAATAATTTTTTACTGTCGCAAATTTTAATTGCGCCAGGGATTGCCTTTTCTACAGTAAATTTTTCAAAAATTTATTTTTTATTGTCGCAAATTTTAATTGCGCCAGGGATTGCCTTTTCTATAGTAAATTATTCAAAAAATAATTTTTTACTCTCGCAAATTTTAATTGCGCCAGGGATTGCCTTTTCTATAGTAAATTTTTCAAAATTTAATTTTATACTGTCGCAAATTTTAATTGCGCCAGGAATTGCCTTTTCTATAGTAAATTTTTCAAAAATTAATTTTATACTGTCGCAAATTTTAATTGCGCCAGGGATTGCCTTTTCTATAGTAAATTTTTCAAAAAATAATTTTTTATTGTCGCAAATTTTAATTGCGCCAGGGATTGCCTTTTCTATAGTAAGTTTTTCAAAAACTAATTTTTTACTGTCGAAAATTTTAATTACGCCAGGGATTGCCTTTTCTATAGTAAATTTTTCAAAAAATAATTTTTTACCGTAGCCAATTTTAATTACGGCAGGGATTGCCTTTTCTATAGTAAATTATTCAAAAAATAATTTTTTACTGTCGCCAATTTTAATTGCGCCAGGGATTGCCTTTTGTATAGTAAATTTTTCAAAAATTAATTTTTTAATGTCGAAAATTTTAATTACCCCAGGGATTGCCTTTTGTATAGTAAATTTTTCAAAAATTAATTTTATACTGTCGCAAATTTTAAATACGCCAGGGATTGCCTTTTGTATAGTAAATTTTTCAAAAACTAATTTTTTACTATCGCAAATTTTAAATCCGCCAGGGATTGCCTTTCTACAGTAAATTTTACAAAAAATAATTTTTTACTGTCGCAAGTTTTAATTGCGCCAGGGATTGCCTTTTGTATAGTAAATTTTTCAAAAATTAATTTTTTAATGTCGAAAATTTTAATTGCGCCAGGGATTGCCTTTTCTATAGTAAATTTTTCAAAATTTAATTTTATACTGTCGCAAATTTTAAATACGCCAGGGATTGCCTTTTGTATAGTAAATTTTTCAAAAACTAATTTTTTACTATCGCAAATTTTAAATCCGCCAGGGATTGCCTTTCTACAGTAAATTTTACAAAAAATAATTTTTTACTGTCGCAAGTTTTAATTGCGCCAGGGATTACCTTTTCTATAGTAAATTTTTCAAAAATTAATTTTTTAATGTCGAAAATTTTAATTACCCCAGGGATTGCCTTTTGTATAGTAAATTTTTCAAAAATTAATTTTTTACTGTCGCAAATTTTAAATCCGCCAGGGATTGCCTTTTCTACAGTAAATTTTACAAAAAATAATTTTTCACTGTCGCAAGTTTAATTGCGCCAGGGATTACCTTTTCTATTGTAAATTTTTCAAAAATTAATTTTTTACTGTCGAAAATTTTAATTACGCCAGGGATTGCCTTTTCTATAGTAAATTTTTCAGAAATTAATTTTTTACTGTCGCAAATTTTAAATCCGCCAGGGATTGCCTTTTCTATAGTAAATTTTTCAAAAAATAATTTTTTACTGTCGCAAATTTTAATTACGCCAGGGATTGCCTTTTCTATAGTAAATTTTACAAAAAATAATTTCATACTGTCGCAAATTTTAATTGCGCCAGTGATTACCTTTTCTATAGTAAATTTTTCAAAAACTAATTTTCTACTGTCGCAAATTTTAATTGCGCCAGGGATTGCCTTTTCTACAGTAAATTTTACAAAAAATAATTTTTTACTGTCGCAAGTTTTAATTGCGCCAGGGATTACCTTTTCTATAGTAAATTTTTCAAAAAATAATTTTATACTGTCGCAAATTTTAATTGCGCCAGGGATTGCCTTTTCTATAGAAAATTATACAAAAAATAATTTTATACTGTCGCAAATTTTAAATACGCTAGGGATTGCCTTTCTACAGTAAATTTTACAAAAAATAATTTTTTACTGTCGCAAGTTTTAATTGCGCCAGGGATTACCTTTTCTATAGTAAATTTTTCAAAAATTAATTTTTTAATGTCGAAAATTTTAATTACCCCAGGGATTGCCTTTTGTATAGTAAATTTTTCAAAAATTAATTTTTTACTGTCGCAAATTTTAAATCCGCCAGGGATTGCCTTTTCTACAGTAAATTTTACAAAAAATAATTTTTTACTGTCGCAAGTTTAATTGCGCCAGGGATTACCTTTTCTATTGTAAATTTTTCAAAAATTAATTTTTTACTGTCGAAAATTTTAATTACGCCAGGGATTGCCTTTTCTATAGTAAATTTTTCAAAAATTAATTTTTTACTGTCGCAAATTTTAAATCCGCCAGGGATTGCCTTTTCTACAGTAAATTTTACAAAAAATAATTTTTTACTGTCGCAAGTTTAATTGCGCCAGGGATTACCTTTTCTATTGTAAATTTTTCAAAAATTAATTTTTTACTGTCGAAAATTTTAATTACGCAAGGGATTGCCTTTTCTATTGTAAATTTTTCAAAAAATAATTTTTTACTGTCGCAAATTTTAATTACGCCAGGGATTGCTTTTTCTACAGTAAATTTTACAAAAAATAATTTTATACTGTCGCAAATTTTAAATACGCCAGGGATTGCCTTTTCTATAGTAAATTTTTCAAAAAATAATTTTTTACTGTCGCAAATTTTAAATCCGCCAGGGATTGCCTTTTCTACAGTAAATTTTACAAAAAATAATTTTTTTATGTCGCAAGTTTTAATTGCGCCAGGGATTACCTTTTCTATTGTAAATTTTTCAAAAATTAATTTTTTATTGTCGAAAATTTTAATTACGCCAGGGATTGCCTTTTCTATAGTAAATTTTTCAAAAATTAATTTTTTACTGTCGCAAATTTTAAATCCGCCAGGGATTGCCTTTTCTATAGTAAATTTTTCAAAAAATAATTTTTTACTGTCGCAAATTTTAATTACGCCAGGGATTGCCTTTTCTATAGTAAATTTTACAAAAAATAATTTTATACTGTCGCAAATTTTAATTGCGCCAGGGATTACCTTTTCTATAGTAAATTTTTCAAAAACTAATTTTCTACTATCGCAAATTTTAATTGCGCCAGGGATTGCCTTTTCTACAGTAAATTTTACAAAAAATAATTTTTTACTGTCGCAAGTTTTAATTGCGCCAGGGATTACCTTTTCTATAGTAAATTTTTCAAAAATTAATTTTTTACTGTAGAAAATTTTAATTGCGCCAGGGATTGCCTTTTCTACAGTAAATTTTTCAAAAAATAATTTTCTACTGTCGCAAATTTTAATTGCGCCAGGGATTGACTTTTCTATAGTAAATTTTTCAAAAATTAAATTTATACTGTCGCAAATTTTAATTGCGCCAGGGATTGCCTTTTCTACAGTAAATTTTTCAAAAAATAATTTTTTACTGTCGCAAATTTTAATTACGCCAGGGATTGCCTTTTCTATAGTAAATTTTTCAAAAATTAATTTTTTACTGTCGCAAATTTTAATTGCGCCAGGGATTGCCTTTTCTATAGTAAATTATTCAAAAAATAATTTTTTACTGTCGCCAATTTTAATTGCGCCAGGGATTGCCTTTTCTACAGTAAATTTTTCAAAAAATAATTTTTTACTGTCGCAAATTTTAATTGCGCCAGGGATTGCCTTTTCTACAGTAAATTTTTCAAAAATTAATTTTTTATTGTCGCAAATTTTAATTGAGCCAGGGATTGCCTTTTCTATAGTAAATTATTCAAAAAATAATTTTTTACTGTCGCAAATTTTAATTGCGCCAGGGATTGCCTTTTCAATAGTAAATTTTTCAAAATTTAATTTTATACTGTCGCAAATTTTAAATACGCCAGGGATTGCCTTTTCTATAGTAAATTTTTCAAAAAATAATTTTCAACTGTCGCAAATTTTAATTACGCCAGGGATTGCCTTTTCTAAGTAAATTTTTCAAAAAATAATTTTTTACTGTCGCAAATTTTAATTGCGCCAGGGATTGCCTTTTCTACATTAAATTTTTCAAAAACTAATTTTCTACTGTCGCAAATTTTAATTGCGCCAGGGATTGCCTTTTCGACAGTAAATTTTACAAAAAATAATTTTTTACTGTCGCAAGTTTTAATTGCGCCAGGGATTACCTTTTCTATAGTAAATTTTTCAAAAATTAATTTTTTACTGTCGAAAATTTTAATTACCCCAGGGATTGCCTTTTCTATAGTAAATTTTTTAAAAATTAATTTTTTACTCTCGCAAATTTTAAATCCGCCAGGAATTGCCTTTTCTATAGTAAATTTTTCAAAATTAATTTTTTACTGTCGCAAATTTTAATTACGCCAGGGATTGCCTTTTCTATAGTAAATTTTACAAAAAATAATTTTATACTGTCGCAAATTTTAATTGCGCCAGGGATTACCTTTTCTATAGTAAATTTTTCAAAAACTAATTTTCTATTGTCGCAAATTTTAATTGCGCCAGGGATTGCCTTTTCTATAGTAAATTTTTCAAAAAATAATTTTTTACTGTCGCAAATTTTAATTACGCCAGGGATTGCCTTTTCTATAGTAAATTTTACAAAAAATAATTTTATACTGTCGCAAATTTTAATTGCGCCAGGGATTACCTTTTCTATAGTAAATTTTTCAAAAACTAATTTTCTACTATCGCAAATTTTAATTGCGCCAGGGATTGCCTTTTCTACAGTAAATTTTACAAAAAATAATTTTTTACTGTCGCAAGTTTTAATTGCGCCAGGGATTACCTTTTCTATAGTAAATTTTTCAAAAATTAATTTTTTACTCTAGAAAATTTTAATTGCGCCAGGGATTGCCTTTTCTACAGTAAATTTTTCAAAAAATAATTTTCTACTGTCGCAAATTTTAATTGCGCCAGGGATTGCCTTTTCTATAGTAAATTTTTCAAAAATTAAATTTATACTGTCGCAAATTTTAATTGCGCCAGGGATTGCCTTTTCTACAGTAAATTTTTCAAAAAATAATTTTTTACTGTCGCAAATTTTAATTACGCCAGGGATTGCCTTTTCTATAGTAAATTTTTCAAAAATTAATTTTTTACTGTCGCAAATTTTAATTGCGCCAGGGATTGCCTTTTCTATAGTAAATTATTCAAAAAATAATTTTTTACTGTCGCCAATTTTAATTGCGCCAGGGATTGCCTTTTCTACAGTAAATTTTTGAAAAAATAATTTTTTACTGTCGCAAATTTTAATTGCGCCAGGGATTGCCTTTTCTACAGTAAATTTTTCAAAAATTAATTTTTTATTGTCGCAAATTTTAATTGAGCCAGGGATTGCCTTTTCTATAGTAAATTATTCAAAAAATAATTTTTTACTGTCGCAAATTTTAATTGCGCCAGGGATTGCCTTTTCAATAGTAAATTTTTCAAAATTTAATTTTATACTGTCGCAAATTTTAAATACGCCAGGGATTGCCTTTTCTATAGTAAATTTTTCAAAAAATAATTTTCAACTGTCGCAAATTTTAATTACGCCAGGGATTGCCTTTTCTAAGTAAATTTTTCAAAAAATAATTTTTTACTGTCGCAAATTTTAATTGCGCCAGGGATTGCCTTTTCTACATTAAATTTTTCAAAAACTAATTTTCTACTGTCGCAAATTTTAATTGCGCCAGGGATTGCCTTTTCTACAGTAAATTTTACAAAAAATAATTTTTTACTGTCGCAAGTTTTAATTGCGCCAGGGATTACCTTTTCTATAGTAAATTTTTCAAAAATTAATTTTTTACTGTCGAAAATTTTAATTACCCCAGGGATTGCCTTTTCTATAGTAAATTTTTTAAAAATTAATTTTTTACTCTCGCAAATTTTAAATCCGCCAGGAATTGCCTTTTCTATAGTAAATTTTTCAAAATTAATTTTTTACTGTCGCAAATTTTAATTACGCCAGGGATTGCCTTTTCTATAGTAAATTTTACAAAAAATAATTTTATACTGTCGCAAATTTTAATTGCGCCAGGGATTACCTTTTCTATAGTAAATTTTTCAAAAGCTAATTTTCTATTGTCGCAAATTTTAATTGCGCCAGGGATTAACTTTTCTATAGTAAATTTTTCAAAATTAATTTTTTACTGTCGCAAATTTTAATTACGCCAGGGATTGCCTTTTCTATAGTAAATTTTACAAAAAATAATTTTATACTGTCGCAAATTTTAATTGCGACAGGGATTACCTTTTCTATAGTAAATTTTTCAAAAACTAATTTTCTACTGTCGCAAATTTTAAATACGCCAGGGATCGCCTTTTCTATAGTAAATTTTTCAAAAATTAATTTTATACTGTCGCGAATTTTAATTGGCCGGGGATTGCCTTTTCTATATTAAATTTTTCAAAAACTAATTTTTTACTTTCGCAAGTTTTAAATCCGCCAGGGATTGCCTTTTCTATAGTAAATTATTCAAAAAATAATTTTTACTGTCGCAAATTTTAATTACGCCAGGGATTGCCTTTTCTATAGTAAATTATTCAAAAACTAATTTTTTACTGTCGCAAATTTTAATTACGCCAGGGATTGCCTTTTCTATAGTAAATTTTTCAAAAAATAATTTTTTACTGTCGCAGATTTTAATTGGGCCAGGGATTGCCTTTTCTACAGTAAATTTTTCAAAAATTAATTTTTTACTGTCGCAAATTTTAATTGCGCCAGGGATTGCCTTTTCTATAGTAAATTTTTCAAAAATAATTTTTTACTGTCGCAAATTTTAATTGCGCCAGGGATTGCCTTTTCTACAGTAAATTTTTCAAAAAATAATTTTTTACTGTCGCAAATTTTAATTACGCCAGGGATTGCCTTTTCTATAGTAAATTTTTCAAAAATTAATTTTTTACTGTCGCAAATTTTAATTGCGCCAGGGATTGACTTTTCTATAGTAAATTTTTCAAAAAATAATTTTTTACTGTCGCAAATTTTAATTGCGCCAGGGATTGCCTTTTCTATAGTAAATTTTGCAAAAAATAATTTTTTACTGTCGCAAATTTTAATTGCGCCAGGGATTGCCTTTTCTACAGTAAATTTTTAAAAATTAATTTTTTACTGTCGCCAATTTTAATTTCGCCAGGGATTGCCTTTTCTATAGTAAATTTTTCAAAAACTAATTTTTTACTGTCGAAAATTTTAATTGCGCCAGGGATTGCCTTTTCTACTGTAAATTTTTCAAAAAATTATTTTTTACTGTCGCAAATTTTAATTACGCCAGGGATTGCCTTTTCTATAGTAAATTTTTCAAAAATTAATTTTATACTGTCGCAAATTTTAATTGCGCCAGGTATTGCCTTTTGTATAGTAAATTTTTCAAAAAATAATTTTTTATTGTCGCAAATTTTAATTGCGCCAGGGATTGCTTTTTCTATAGTAATTTTTTCAAAAACTAATTTTTTACTGTCGAAAATTTTAATTGCGCCAGGGATTGCCTTTTCTATAGTAAATTTTTCAGAAAGTAATTTTTTACTGTCGCCAATTTTAATTGCGCCTGGGATTGCCTTTTCTACAGTAAATTTTTCAAAAAATAATTTTTTACTGTCGCAAATTTTAATTGCGCCAGGGATTGCCTTTTCTACAGTAAACTTTTCAAAAATTTATTTTTTATTGTCGCAAATTTTAATTGCGCCAGGGATTGCCTTTTCTATAGTAAATTATTCAAAAAATAATTTTTTACTCTCGCAAATTTTAATTGCGCCAGGGATTGCCTTTTCTATAGTAAATTTTTCAAAATTTAATTTTATACTGTCGCAAATTTTAATTGCGCCAGGAATTGCCTTTTCTATAGTAAATTTTTCAAAAATTAATTTTATACTGTCGCAAATTTTAATTGCGCCAGGGATTGCCTTTTCTATAGTAAATTTTTCAAAAAATAATTTTTTATTGTCGCAAATTTTAATTGCGCCAGGGATTGCCTTTTCTATAGTAAGTTTTTCAAAAACTAATTTTTTACTGTCGAAAATTTTAATTACGCCAGGGATTGCCTTTTCTATAGTAAATTATTCAAAAAATAATTTTTTACCGTAGCCAATTTTAATTACGGCAGGGATTGCCTTTTCTATAGTAAATTATTCAAAAAATAATTTTTTACTGTCGCCAATTTTAATTGCGCCAGGGATTGCTTTTCTACAGTAAATTTTTCAAAAAAATAATTTTTTACTGTCGCAAATTTTAATTGCGCCAAGGATTGCCTTTTCTACAGTAAATTTTTCAAAAATTAATTTTTTATTGTCGCAAATTTTAATTGCGCCAGGGATTGCCTTTTCTATAGTAAATTATTCAAAAAATAATTTTTTACTGTCGCAAATTTTAATTGCGCCAGGGATTGCCTTTTCTATAGTAAATTTTTCAAAATTTAATTTTATACTGTCGCAAATTTTAAATACGCCAGGGATTGCCTTTTGTATAGTAAATTTTTCTAAAACTAATTTTTTACTATCGCAAATTTTAAATCCGCCAGGGTTTGCCTTTCTACAGTAAATTTTACAAAAAATAATTTTTTACTGTCGCAAGTTTTAATTGCGCCAGGGATTACCTTTTCTATAGTAAATTTTTCAAAAATTAATTTTTTAATGTCGAAAATTTTAATTACCCCAGGGATTGCCTTTTGTATAGTAAATTTTTCAAAAATTAATTTTTTACTGTCGCAAATTTTAAATCCGCCAGGGATTGCCTTTTCTACAGTAAATTTTACAAAAAATAATTTTTTACTGTCGCAAGTTTAATTGCGCCAGGGATTACCTTTTCTATTGTAAATTTTTCAAAAATTAATTTTTTACTGTCGAAAATTTTAATTACGCCAGGGATTGCCTTTTCTATAGTAAATTTTTCAAAAATTAATTTTTTACTGTCGCAAATTTTAAATCCGCCAGGGATTGCCTTTTCTATAGTAAATTTTTCAAAAAATAATTTTTTACTGTCGCAAATTTTAATTACGCCAGGGATTGCCTTTTCTATAGTAAATTTTACAAAAAATAATTTTATACTGTCGCAAATTTTAATTGCGCCAGTGATTACCTTTTCTATAGTAAATTTTTCAAAAACTAATTTTCTACTGTCGCAAATTTTAATTGCGCCAGGGATTGCCTTTTCTACAGTAAATTTTACAAAAAATAATTTTTTACTGTCGCAAGTTTTAATTGCGCCAGGGTTAACTTTTCTATAGTAAATTTTTCAAAAAATAATTTTATACTGTCGCAAATTTTAATTGCGCCAGGGATTGCCTTTTCTATAGTAAATTTTACAAAAAATAATTTTATACTGTCGCAAATTTTAAATACGCCAGGGATTGCCTTGCTACAGTAAATTTTACAAAAAATAATTTTTTACTGTCGCAAGTTTTAATTGCGCCAGGGATTACCTTTTCTATAGTAGATTTTTCAAAAATTAATTTTTTAATGTCGAAAATTTTAATTACCCCAGGGATTGCCTTTTGTATAGTAAATTTTTCAAAAATTAATTTTTTACTGTCGCAAATTTTAAATCCGCCAGGGATTGCCTTTTCTACAGTAAATTTTACAAAAAATAATTTTTTACTGTCGCAAGTTTAATTGCGCCAGGGATTACCTTTTCTATTGTAAATTTTTCAAAAATTAATTTTTTACTGTCGAAAATTTTAATTACGCCAGGGATTGCCTTTTCTATAGTAAATTTTTCAAAAATTAATTTTTTACTGTCGCAAATTTTAAATCCGCCAGGGATTGCCTTTTCTACAGTAAATTTTACAAAAAATAATTTTTTACTGTCGCAAGTTTAATTGCGCCAGGGATTACCTTTTCTATTGTAAATTTTTCAAAAATTAATTTTTTACTGTCGAAAATTTTAATTACGCAAGGGATTGCCTTTTCTATTGTAAATTTTTCAAAAAATAATTTTTTACTGTCGCAAATTTTAATTACGCCAGGGATTGCCTTTTCTACAGTAAATTTTACAAAAAATAATTTTATACTGTCGCAAATTTTAAATACGCCAGGGATTGCCTTTTCTATAGTAAATTTTTCAAAAAATAATTTTTTACTGTCGCAAATTTTAAATCTGCCAGGGATTGCCTTTTCTACAGTAAATTTTACAAAAAATAATTTTTTACTGTCGAAAATTTTAATTACGCCAGGGATTGCCTTTTCTATAGTAAATTTTTCAAAAATTAATTTTTTACTGTCGCAAATTTTAAATCCGCCAGGGATTGCCTTTTCTATAGTAAAATTTTCAAAAATTAATTTTTTACTGTCGCAAGTTTTAAATCCGCCAGGGAATGCCTTTTCTATAGTAAATTTTTCAAAAACTAATTTTTTATTGTCGCAAATTTTAATTACGCCATGGATTGCCTTTTCTATAGTAAATTATTCAAAAACTAATTTTTTACTGTCGCAAATTTTAATTACGCCAGGGATTGCCTTTTCTATAGTAAATTTTTCAAAAATTAATTTTTTACTGTCGCAAATTTTAATTGCCCCAGGGATTGCCTTTTCTATAGTAAATTTTTCAAAAATAATTTTTTACTGTCGCAAATTTTAATTGCGCCAGGGATTGCCTTTTCTACAGTAAATTTTTCAAAAAATAATTTTTTACTGTCGCAAATTTTAATTACGCCAGGGATTGCCTTTTCTATAGTAAATTTTTCAAAAATTAATTTTTTACTGTCGCAAATTTTAATTGCGCCAGGGATTGCCTTTTCTATAGTAAATTATTCAAAAAATAATTTTTTACTGTCGCCAATTTTAATTGCGCCAGGGATTGCCTTTTCTACAGTAAATTTTTCAAAAAATAATTTTTTACTGTCGCAAATTTTAATTGCGCCAGGGATTGCCTTTTCTACAGTAAATTTTTCAAAAATTAATTTTTTATTGTCGCAAATTTTAATTGAGCCAGGGATTGCCTTTTCTATAGTAAATTATTCAAAAAATAATTTTTTACTGTCGCAAATTTTAATTGCGCCAGGGATTGCCTTTTCTATAGTAAATTTTTCAAAAAATTTTTTTTACTGTCGCAAATTTTATTTGCGCCAGGGATTGCCTTTTCTACATTAAATTTTTCAAAAACTAATTTTCTACTGTCGCAAATTTTAATTGCGCCAGGGATTGCCTTTTCTACAGTAAATTTTACAAAAAATAATTTTTTACTGTCGCAAGTTTTAATTGCGCCAGGGATTACCTTTTCTATAGTAAATTTTTCAAAAATTAATTTTTTACTATCGAAAATTTTAATTACCCCAGGGATTGCCTTTTCTATAGTAAATTTTTTAAAAATTAATTTTTTACTCTCGCAAATTTTAAATCCGCCAGGAATTGCCTTTTCTATAGTAAATTTTTCAAAATTAATTTTTTACTGTCGCAAATTTTAATTACGCCAGGGATTGCCTTTTCTATAGTAAATTTTACAAAAAATAATTTTATACTGTCGCAAATTTTAATTGCGCCAGGGATTACCTTTTCTATAGTAAATTTTTCAAAAACTAATTTTCTATTGTCGCAAATTTTAATTGCGCCAGGGATTAACTTTTCTATAGTAAATTTTTCAAAATTAATTTTTTACTGTCGCAAATTTTAATTACGCCAGGGATTGCCTTTTCTATAGTAAATTTTACAAAAAATAATTTTATACTGTCGCAAATTTTAATTGCGACAGGGATTACCTTTTCTATAGTAAATTTTTCAAAAACTAATTTTCTACTGTCGCAAATTTTAAATACGCCAGGGATCGCCTTTTCTATAGTAAATTTTTCAAAAATTAATTTTATACTGTCGCGAATTTTAATTGGCCAGGGATTGCCTTTTCTATATTAAATTTTTCAAAAACTAATTTTTTACTTTCGCAAGTTTTAAATCCGCCAGGGATTGCCTTTTCTATAGTAAATTATTCAAAAAATAATTTTTTACTGTCGCAAATTTTAATTACGCCAGGGATTGCCTGTTCTATAGTAAATTATTCAAAAACTAATTTTTTACTGTCGCAAATTTTAATTACGCCAGGGATTGCCTTTTTTATAGTAAATTTTTCAAAAAATAATTTTTTACTGTCGCAGATTTTAATTGGGCCAGGGATTGCCTTTTCTACAGTAAATTTTTCAAAAATTAATTTTTTACTGTCGCAAATTTTAATTGCGCCAGGGATTGCCTTTTCTATAGTAAATTTTTCAAAAATAATTTTTTACTGTCGCAAATTTTAATTGCGCCAGGGATTGCCTTTTCTACAGTAAATTTTTCAAAAAATAATTTTTTACTGTCGCAAATTTTAATTACGCCAGGGATTGCCTTTTCTATAGTAAATTTTTCAAAAATTCATTTTTTACTGTCGCAAATTTTAATTGCGCCGGGGATTGCCTTTTCTATAGCAAAATTTTTCAAAAAATAATTTTTTACTGTCGCAAATTTTAATTGCGCCAGGGATTGCCTTTTCTATAGTAAATTTTGCAAAAAATAATTTTTTACTCTCGCAAATTTTAATTGTGCCAGGGATTGCCTTTTCTATAGTAAATTTTTCAAAATATAATTTTATACTGTCGCAAATTTTAATTGCGCCAGGGATTGCCTTTTCTATAGTAAATTTTTCAAAATTAATTTTATACTGTCGCACATTTTAATTACGCCAGGGATTGCCTTTTATATAGTAAATTTTTCAAAAAATAATTTTTTACTGTCGCAAATTTTAATTGCGCCAGGGATTGCCTTTTCTACAGTATATTTTTCAAAAACTAATTTTCTACTGTCGCAAATTTTAATTGCGCCAGGGATTGCCTCTTCTACAGTAAATTTTACAAAAAATAATTTTTTACTGTCGCAAGTTTTAATTGCGCCAGGGATTACCTTTTCTATAGTAAATTTTTCAAAAATTAATTTTTTACTGTCGAAAATTTTAATTACGCCTGGGATTGCCTTTTCTATAGTAAATTTTTCAAAAATTAATTTTTTACTGTCGCAAATTTTAAATCCGCCAGGGATTGCCTTTTCTATAGTAAATTTTTCAAAAAATAAGTTTTTACTGTCGCAAATTTTAATAGGGCCAGGGATTGCCTTTTCTACAATAAATTTTACAAAAAATAATTTTATACTGTCGCAAATTTTAATTACGCCAGGGATTGCCTTTTCTACAGTAAAATTTTTCAAAAAATAATTTTTTACTGTCGCAAATTTTAATTGCGCCAGGGATTGCCTTTTCTACAGTAAATTTTTCAAAAAATAATTTTCTACTGTCCCAAATTTTATTTGCGCCAGGGATTGCCTTTTCTACAGTAAATTTTACAAAAAATAATTTTATACTGTCGCAAATTTTAATTACGCCAGGGATTGCCTTTTCTATAGTAAATTTTTCAAAAAATAATTTTTTACTGTCGCAAATTTTAAATACGCCAGGGATTGCCTTTTCTACAGTAAATTTTTCAAAAATTAAAATTTTACTGTCGCAAGTTTTAATTGCGCCAGGGATTGCCTTTTCTATAGTAAATTTTTCAAAAACTAATTTTTTACTGTCGAAAATTTTAATTCCGCCAGGGATTGCCTTTTCTACAGTAAATTTTTCAAAAAATAATTTTTTACTGTCGCAAATTTTAATTCCGCCAGGGATTGCCTTTTCTATAGTAAATTTTCCAAAAATTAATTTTTTACTGTCGCAAATTTTAATTGCGCCAGGGATTGCCTTTTCTATAGTAAATTTTGCGAAAAATAATTTTTTTCTGTCGCAAATTTTAATTGCGCCAGGGATTGCCTTTTCTACAGTAAATTTTTCAAAAATTAATTTTTTACTGTCGCAAATTTTAATTACGCCAGGGATTGCCTTTTCTATAGTAAATTTTTCAAAAAATAATTTTTTACTGTCGCAAATTTTAATTGCGCCAGGGATTGTCTTTTCTACAGTAAATTTTTCAAAAATTAATTTTTTACTGTCGCAAGTTTTAATTGTGCCAGGGATTGCCTTTTCTATAGTAAATTTTTCAAAAACTAATTTTTACTGTCGAAAATTTTAATTCCGGCAGGGATTGCCTTTTCTACAGTAAATTTTTCAAAAAATAATTTTTTACTGTCGCAAATTTTAATTACGCCAGGGATTGCCTTTTCTATAGTAAATTTTTCAAAAATTAATTTTTTACTGTCGCAAATTTTAAATCCGCCAAGGATTGCCTTTCCTATAGTAAATTTTTCAAAAATAATTTTTTACTGTCGCAAATTTTAATTGCGCCAGGGATTGCCTTTTCTACAGTAAATTTTTCAAAAAATAATTTTTTACTGTCGCAAATTTTAATTACACCAGGGATTGCCTTTTCTATAGTAAATTTTTCAAAAATTAATTTTTTATTGTCGCAATTTTTAATTGCGCCAGGGATTGCCTTTTCTATAATAAATTTTGCAAAAAATAATTTTTTACTGTCGCAAATTTTAATTGCGCCAGGGATTGCCTATTCTATAGTAAATTTTTCAAAAAATAATTTTTTATTGTCGCAAATTTTAATTGCGCCAGGGATTGCCTTTTCTGCAGTAAATTTTTCAAAACTGATTTTTTACTGTCGCAAATTTTAATTACGCCAGGGATTGCCTTTTCTACAGTAAGTTATTCAAAAAATAATTTTTTACTGTCGCAAATTTTAACTACGCCAGGGATTGCCTTTTCTACAGTAAATTTTTCAAAAATTAATTTTTTAATGTCGCAAATTTTAAATCCGCCAGGGATTGCCTTTTCTATAGTAAATTATTCAAAAACTAATTTTTTACTGTCGCAAATTTTAATTACACCCGGGATTGCCTTTTCTATAGTAAATTTTTCAAAAAATAATTTTTTACTGTCGCAAATTTTAATTGCGCCAGGGATTGCCTTTTGTACAGTAAATTTTTCAAAAACTAATTTTTTACTGTCGCAAATTTGAATTACGCCAGGGATTGCCTTTTCTATTGTAAATTTTTCAAAAAATAATTTTTTACTGTCGCAAATTTTAATTGCGCCAGGGATTGCCTTTTCTATAGTAAATTTTTCAAAAAATAATTTTTTACTGTCGCAAATTTTAATTGCGCCAGGGATTGCCTTTTCTAAAGTAAATTTTTCAAAAAATAATTTTTTACTGTCGTCGCAAATTTTAATTACGCCAGGGATTGCCTTTTCTGCAGTAAATTTTTCAAAAAATTATTTTTTACTGTCGCAAATTTTAATTACGCCAGGGATTGCCTTTTCTATAGTAAATTTTTCAAAATTTAATTTTATACTATCGCAAATTTTAAATACGCCAGGGATTGCATTTTCTATAGTAAATTATTCAAAAATTAATTTTTTACTGTCGCAAATTTTAAAGCCGCCAGGGATTGCCTTTTCTATAGTAAATTTTTCAAAAAATAATTTTTTACTGTCGCAAATTTTAATTGCGCCAGGGATTGCCTTTTCTATAGTAAATTTTTCAAAAAATAATTTTTTACTGTCGCAAATTTTAATTGCGTCAGGGATTGCCTTTTCTACAGTAAATTTTTCAAAAACTAATTTTTTACTGTCGCAAATTTTAATTACGCCAGGGAATGCCTTTTCTACAGTAAATTATTCAAAAAATAATTTTTTAATGTCGCAAATTTTAATTAAGCCAGGGATTGCCTTTTCTACAGTAAATTTTTCAAAAAATAATTTTTTACTGTCGCAAATTTTAAATCCGCCAGGGATTGCCTTTTCTATAGTAAATTATTCAAAGACTAATTTTTTACTGTCGCAAATTTTAACTACGCCAGCGATTGCCTTTTCTATAGTAAATTTTTCAAAAAATTATTTTTTACTGTCGCAAATTTTAATTGCGCCAGGGATTGCCTTTTCTACAGTAAATTTTTCAAAAACTAATTTCTTACTGTCGCAAATTTTAATTACGCCAGGGATTGCCTTTTCTACAGTAAATTTTTCAAAAAATAATTTTTTACTGTCGCAAATTTTAATTCCGCCAGGGATTGCCTTTTCTACAGTAAATTTTTCAAAAAATAATTTTTTACTGTCGCAAATTTTAATTCCGCCAGCGATTGCCTTTTCTATAGTAAATTTTTCAAAAAATTATTTTTTACTGTCGCAAATTTTAATTGCGCCAGGGATTGCCTTTTCTACAGTAAATTTTTCAAAAAATAATTTTTTACTGTCGCAAATTTTAATTCCGCCAGCGATTGCCTTTTCTATAGTAAATTTTTCAAAAAATTATTTTTTACTGTCGCAAATTTTAATTGCGCCAGGGATTGCCTTTTCTACAGTAAATTTTTCAAAAACTAATTTCTTACTGTCGCAAATTTTAATTACGCCAGCGATTGCCTTTTCTATAGTAAATTTTTCAAAAAATTATTTTTTACTGTCGCAAATTTTAATTGCGCCAGGGATTGCCTTTTCTACAGTAAATTTTTCAAAAACTAATTTCTTACTGTCGCAAGTTTTAATTGCGCCAGGGATTGCCTTTTCTATAGTAAATTTTTCAAAAACTAATTTTTTACTGTCGAAAATTTTAATTCCGCCAGGGATTGCCTTTTCTACAGTAAATTTTTCAAAAAATAATTTTTTACTGTCGCAAATTTTAATTACGCCAGGGATTGCCTTTTCTATAGTAAATTTTTCAAAAATTAATTTTTTACTGTCGCAAATTTTAATTGCGCCAGGGTTTGCCTTTTCTATAGTAAATTTTGCGAAAAATAATTTTTTTCTGTCGCAAATTTTAATTGCGCCAGGGATTGCCTTTTCTACAGTAAATTTTTCAAAAATTAATTTTTTACTGTCGCAAATTTTAATTACGCCAGGGATTGCCTTTTCTATAGTAAATTTTTCAAAAATAATTTTTTACTATCGCAAATTTTAATTGCGCCAGGGATTGTCTTTTCTACAGTAAATTTTTCAAAAATTAATTTTTTACTGTCGCAAGTTTTAATTGTGCCAGGGATTGCCTTTTCTATAGTAAATTTTTCAAAAACTAATTTTTTACTGTCGAAAATTTTAATTCCGCCAGGGATTGCCTTTTCTACAGTAAATTTTTCAAAAAATAATTTTTTACTGTCGCAAATCTTAATTACGCCAGGGATTGCCTTTTCTATAGTAAATTTTTCAAAAATTAATTTTTTACTGTCGCAAATTTTAAATCCGCCAAGGATTGCCTTTCCTATAGTAAATTTTTCAAAAATAATTTTTTAGTGTCGCAATATTTTAATTGCGCCAGGGATTGCCTTTTCTACTGTAAATTTTTCAAAAAATAATTTTTTACTGTCGCAAATTTTAACTACACCAGGGATTGCCTTTTCTATAGTAAATTTTTCAAAAATTAATTTTTTATTGTCGAAATTTTTAATTGCGCCAGGGATTGCCTTTCCTATAGTAAATTTTGCAAAAAATAATTTTTTACTGTCGCAAATTTTAATTGCGCCAGGGATTGCCTATTCTATAGTAAATTTTTCAAAAAATAATTTTTTATTGTCGCAAATTTTAACTGCGCCAGGGATTGCCTTTTCTGCAGTAAATTTTTCAAAAACTAATTTTTTACTGTCGCAAATTTTAATTACGCCAGGGAATGCCTTTTCTACAGTAAGTTATTCAAAAAATAATTTTTTA
The DNA here is from genome assembly GCA_963930735.1 of Dioctria linearis. Taxonomy (NCBI): domain Eukaryota; kingdom Metazoa; phylum Arthropoda; class Insecta; order Diptera; family Asilidae; genus Dioctria; species Dioctria linearis. The sequence goes on from CAWVNZ010000544.1 coordinate 92,425, forward strand.
CTGTCACAAATTTTAATTACGCCAGGGATTGCCTTTTCTACAGTAAATTTTTCAAAAATTAATTTTTTAATGTCGCAAATTTTAAATCCGCCAGGGATTGCCTTTTCTATAGTAAATTATTCAAAAACTAATTTTTTACTGTCGCAAATTTTAATTACGCCCGGGATTGCCTTTTCTATAGTAAATTTTTCAAAAAATAATTTTTTACTGTCGCAAATTTTAATTGCGCCAGGGATTGCCTTTTCTACAGTAAATTTTTCAAAAACTAATTTTTTACTGTCGCAAATTTGAATTACGCCAGGGATTGCCTTTTCTATAGTAAATTTTTCAAAAAATAATTTTTTACTGTCGCAAATTTTAATTGCGCCAGGGATTGCCTTTTCTACAGTAAATTTTTCAAAAAAATGATTTTTTACTGTCGCAAATTTTAATGACGCCGGGGATTGCCTTTTCTATAGTAAATTTTTCTAAAATTAATTTTATACTGTCGCAAATTTTAATTGCGCCAGGGATTGCCTTTTCTATAGTAAATTTTTCAAAAATTAATTTTTTACTGTCGCAAATTTTAAATCAGCCAGGGATTGCCTTTTCTATGGTAAATTTTTCAAAAAATAATTTTTTACTGTCACAAATTTTAATTGCGCCAGGGATTGCCTTTTCTACGGTAAATTTTTCAAAAATAATTTTTTACTGTCGCAAATTTTAAATAAGCCAGGGATTGCCTTTTCTATAGTAAATTTTTCAAAAACTGATTTTTTACTGTCGAAAATTTTAATTACGCCAGGGATTGCCTTTCCTATAGTAAATTTTTCAAAATTTAATTTTATACTGTCGCAAATTTTAAATACGCCAGGGATTGCCTTTTCTATAGTAAATTATTCAAAAATTAATTTTTTACTGTCGCAAATTTTAATTGCGCCAGGGATTGCCTTTTCTACAGTAAATTTTTCAAAAAATAATTTTCTACTGTCGCAGATTTTAATTGCGCCAGGGATTGCCTTTTCTATAGTAAATTTTACAAAAAATAATTTTATACTGTCGCAAATTTTAATTACGCCAGGGATTGCCTTTTCTATAGTAAATTTTTCAAAAAATAATTTTTTACTGTCGAAAATTTTAATTACGCCAGGGATTGCCTTTTCTATGGTAAATTTTTCAAAAAATAATTTTTTACTGTCGCAAATTTTAATTGCGCCAGGGATTGCCTTTTCTATAGTAAATTTTTCAAAAATTAATTTTATACTGTCGCAAATTTTAAATACGGCAGGGATTACCTTTTCTATAGTAAATTTTTCACAAATTAATTTTTTACTGTCGCAAATTTTAAATCCGCCAGGGATTGCCTTTTCTATAGTAAATTATTCAAAAAATAATTTTTTACTGTCGCAAATTTTAAATACGCCAGGTATTGCCTTTTCTACAGTAAATTTTTCAAAATTAATTTTTTACTGTCGCAAATTTTAATTGCGCCAGGGATTGCCTTTTCTATAGTAAATTTTACAAAAACTAATTTTTTACTGTTGAAAATTTTAATTGCGCTAGGGATTGCCTTTTCTACAGTAAATTTTTCAAAAAATAATTTTTTACTGTCGCAAATTTTAATTACGCCAGGGATTGCCTTTTCTCTAGTAAATTTTTCAAAAATTAATTTTTTACTGTCGCAAATTTTAATTGCGTCGGGGAATGGCATTTCTATAGTAAATTTTGCAAAAAATAATTTTTTACTGTCGCAAATTTTAACTGCGCCAGGGATTGCCTTTTCTATAGTAAATTTTTCAAAATAATTTTTTACTGTCGCAAATTTTAATTGCGCCAGGGATTGCCTTTTCTATAGTAAAATTTTCAAAAAATAATTTTTTACTGTCGCAAATTTTAATTGCGCCAGGGATTGCCTTTTCTACAGTAAATTTTTCAAAAAATTAATTTTTTACTGTCGCAAATTTTAATTACGCCAGGGAATGCCTTTTCTACAGTAAATTATTCAAAAAATAATTTTTTAATGTCGCAAATTTTAATTACGCCAGGGATTGCCTTTTCTACAGTAAATTTTTCAAAAAATAATTTTTTACTGTCGCAAATTTTAAATCCGCCAGGTATTGCCTTTTCTATAGCAAATTATTCAAAGACTAATTTTTTACTGTCGCAAATTTTAATTACGCCAGGGATTGCCTTTTCTATAGTAAATTTTTCAAAAATAATTTTTTACTGTCGCAAATTTTAATTGCGCCAGGGATTGCCTTTTCTACAGTAAATTTTTCAAAAACTAATTTCTTACTGTCGCAAATTTTAATTACGCCAGGGATTGCCTTTTCTATAGTAAATTTTTCAAAAAATTATTTTTTACTGTCGCAAATTTTAATTGCGCCAGGGATTGCCTTTTCTACAGTAAATTTTTCAAAAAATAATTTTTTACTGTCGCAAATTTTAATTACTCCGGGGATTGCCTTTTCTATAGTAAATTTTTCAAAAATTAATTTTATACTCTCGCAAATTTTAATTGCGCCAGGGATTGCCATTTCTATAGTAAATTTTTCAAAAATTAATTTTTTACTGTCGCAAATTTTAAATCCGCCAGGGATTGCCTTTTCTATAGTAAATTTTTCAAAAAATAATTTTTTACTGTCGCAAATTTTAATTGCGCCAGGGTTTGCCTTTTCTACAGTAAATTTTTCAAAAAATAATTTTTTACTATCGTCGCAAATTTTAAATACGCCAGGGATTGCCTTTTCTACAGTAAATTTTACAAAAAATAATTTTTTACTGTCGCAAATTTTAATTACGCCAGGGATTGCCTTTTCTATAGTAAATTTTTCGAAAAATTAATTTTTTACTGTCGCAGATTTTAAATACGCCAGGGATTGCCTTTTCTATAGTAAATTTTTCAAAAACTAATTTTTTACTGTCGCAAATTTTAATTACGCCAGGGATTGCCTTTTCTATAGTAAACTTTTCAAAAAATAATTTTTTACTGTCGCAAATTTTAATTGCGCCAGGGATTGCCTTTTCTACAGTAAATTTTTCAAAAACTAATTTTTTACTGTCGCAAATTTTAATTACGCCAGGGAATGCCTTTTCTACAGTAAATTATTCAAAAAATAATTTTTTACTGTCGCAAATTTTAATTACGCCAGGGATTGCCTTTTCTACAGTAAATTTTTCAAAAAATAATTTTTTACTGTCGCAAATTTTAAATCCGCCAGGGATTGCCTTTCCTATAGTAAATTATTCAAAGACTAATTTTTTACTGTCGCAAATTTTAATTACGCCAGGGATTGCCTTTTCTATAGTAAATTTTTCAAAAAATAATTTTTTACTGTCGCAAATTTTAATTGCGCCAGGGATTGCAGTACAATCAAAAAATAATTTTTTACTATCGTCGCAAAATTTAATTACGCCAGGGATTGCCTTTTCTACAGTAAATTTTACAAAAAATAATTTTTTAATGTCGCAAATTTTAATTACGCCAGGGATTGCCTTTTCTATAGTAAATTTTTCAAAAATTAATTTTTTACTGTCGCAGATTTTAAATACGCCAGGGATTGCCTTTTCTATAGTAAATTTTTCAAAAACTAATTTTTTACTGTCGCAAATTTTAATTACGCCAGGGATTGCCTTTTCTATAGTAAATTTTTCAAAATTTAATTTTATACTGTCGCAAATTTTAAATACGCCAGGGATTGCCTTTTCTATAGTAAATTATTCAAAAATTAATTTTGTACTGTCGCAAATTTTAATTACGCCAGGGATTGCCTTTTCTATAGTAAATTTTTCAAAAAATAATTTTTTACTGTCGCAAATTTTAATTGCGCCAGGGATTGCCTTTTCTACAGTAAATTTTTCAAAAACTAATTTCTTACTGTCGCAAATTTTAATTACGCCAGGGATTGCCTTTTCTATAGTAAATTTTTCAAAAAATAATTTTTTACTGTCGCAAATTTTAATTGCGCCAGGGATTGCCTTTTCTACAGTAAATTTTTCAAAAAATAATTTTTTACTGTCGCAAATTTTAATTACTCCGGGGATTGCCTTTTCTATAGTAAATTTTTCAAAAATTAATTTTATACTCTCGCAAATTTTAATTGCGCCAGGGATTGCCTTTTCTATAGTAAATTTTTCAAAAATTAATTTTTTACTGTCGCAAATTTTAAATCCGCCAGGGATTGCCATTTCTATAGTAAATTTTTCAAAAAATAATTTTTTACTGTCGCAAATTTTAATTGCGCCAGGGATTGCCTTCTCTACAGTAAATTTTTCAAAAAATAATTTTTTACTATCGTCGCAAATTTTAATTACGCCAGGGATTGCCTTTTCTACAGTAAATTTTACAAAAAATAATTTTTTACTGTCGCAAATTTTAATTACGCCAGGGATTGCCTTTTCTATAGTAAATTTTTCAAAAATTAATTTTTTACTGTCGCAGATTTTAAATACACCAGGGATTGCCTTTTCTATAGTAAATTTTTCAAAAACTAATTTTTTACTGTCGCAAATTTTAATTACGCCAGGGATTGCCTTTTCCATAGTAAATTTTTCAAAAAATAATTTTTTACTGTCGCAAATTTTAATTGCGCCAGGGATTGCCTTTTCTACAGTAAATTTTTCAAAAACTAATTTTTAACTGTCGCAAATTTTAATTACGCCAGGGAATGCCTTTTCTACAGTAAATTATTCAAAAAATAATTTTTTACTGTCGCAAATTTTAATTACGCCAGGGATTGCCTTTTCTATAGTAAATTATTCAAAAATTAATTTTGTACTGTCGCAAATTTTAAATCCGCCAGGGATTGCCTTTCCTATAGTAAATTATTCACACATGAATTTTTTACTGTCGCATATTTTAATTGCGGCAGGGATTGCCTTTCTACAGTAAATTTTACAAAAAATAATTTTATACTGTCGCAAATTTTAAATCCGCCAGGGATTGCCTTTTCTATAGTAAATTATTCAAAGACTAATTTTTTACTGTCGCAAATTTTAATTACGCCAGGGATTGCCTTTTCTATAGTAAATTTTTCAAAAAATAATTTTTTACTGTCGCAAATTTTAACTGCGCCAGGGATTGCCTTTTCTACAGTAAATTTTTCAAAAACTAATTTCTTACTGTCGCAAATTTTAATTACGCCAGGGATTGCCTTTTCTATAGTAAATTTTTCAAAAAATAATTTTTTACTGTCGCAAATTTTAATTGCGCCAGGGATTGCCTTTTCTACAGTAAATTTTTCAAAAAATAATTTTTTACTGTCGCAAATTTTAATTACTCCGGGGATTGCCTTTTCTATAGTAAATTTTTCAAAAATTAATTTTATACTCTCGCAAATTTTAATTGCGCCAGGGATTGCCTTTTCTATAGTAAATTTTTCAAAAATTAATTTTTTACTGTCGCAAATTTTAAATCCGCCAGGGATTGCCTTTTCTATAGTAAATATTTCAAAAATATTTTTTTACTTTCGCAAATTTTAATTGCGCCAGGGATTGCCTTTTCTACAGTAAATTTTTCAAAAAATAATTTTTTACTATCGTCGCAAATTTTAATTACGCCAGGGATTGCCTTTTCTACAGTAAATTTTACAAAAAATAATTTTTTACTGTCGCAAATTTTAATTACGCCAGGGAAAGCCTTTTCTATAGTAAATTTTTCAAAAATTAATTTTTTACTGTCGCAGATTTTAAATACGCCAGGGATTGCCTTTTCTATAGTAAATTTTTCAAAAACTAATTTGTTACTGTCGCAAATTTTAATTACGCCAGGGATTGCCTTTTCTATAGTAAATTTTTCAAAAAATAATTTTTTACTGTCGCAAATTTTAATTGCGCCAGGGATTGCCTTTACTACAGTAAATTTTTCAAAAACTAATTTTTAACTGTCGCAAATTTTAATTACGCCAGGGAATGCCTTTTCTACAGTAAATTATTCAAAAAATAATTTTTTACTGTCGCAAATTTTAATTACGCCAGGGATTGCCTTTTCTATAGTAAATTATTCAAAAATTAATTTTGTACTGTCGCAAATTTTAAATCAGCCAGGGATTGCCTTTCCTATAGTAAATTATTCACACATGAATTTTTTACTGTCGCAAATTTTAATTGCGCCAGGTATTGCCTTTCTACAGTAAATTTTACAAAAAATAATTTTATACTGTCGCAAATTTTAAATCCGCCAGGGATTGCCTTTTCTATAGTAAATTATTCAAAGACTAATTTTTTACTGTCGCAAATTTTAATTGCGCCAGGGATTGCCTTTTCTATAGTAAATTTTTCAAAAAATAATTTTTTACTGTTGCAAATTTTAATTGCGCCAGGGATTGCCTTTTCTACAGTAAATTTTTCAAAAACTAATTTCTTACTGTCGCAAATTTTAATTACGCCAGGGATTGCCTTTTCTATAGTAAATTTTTCAAAAAATAATTTTTTACTGTCGCAAATTTTAATTGCGCCAGGGATTGCCTTTTCTACAGTAAATTTTTCAAAAAATAATTTTTTACTGTCGCAAATTTTAATTACTCCGGGGATTGCCTTTTCTATAGTAAATTTTTCAAAAATTAATTTTATACTCTCGCAAATTTTAATTGCGCCAGGGATTGCCTTTTCTATAGTAAATTTTTCAAAAATTAATTTTTTACTGTCGCAAATTTTAAATCCGCCAGGGATTGCCTTTTCTATAGTAAATTTTTCAAAAAATGATTTTTTACTGTCGCAAATTTTAATTGCGCCAGGGATTGACTTTTCTATAGTAAATTTTTCAAAAATTAATTTTTTACTGTCGCAGATTTTAAATACGCCAGGGATTGCCTTTTCTATAGTAAATTTTTCAAAAACTAATTTTTTACTGTCGCAAATTTTAATTATGCCAGGGATTGCCTTTTCTATAGTAAATTTTTCAAAATTTAATTTTATACTGTCGCAAATTTTAAATACGCCAGGGATTGCCTTTTCTATAGTAAATTATTCAAAAATTAATTTTGTACTGTCGCAAATTTTAAATCCGCCAGGGATTGCCTTTCCTATAGTAAATTATTCACACATGAATTTTTTACTGTCGCAAATTTTAATTGCGCCAGGTATTGCCTTTCTACAGTAAATTTTACAAAAAATAATTTTATACTGTCGCAAATTTTAATTACGCCAGGGATTGCCTTTTCTATAGTAAATTTTTCAAAAAATAATTTTTTACTGTCGCAAATTTTGATTACGCCAGGGATTGCTTTTTCTATAGTAAATTTTTCACAAAATAATTTTTTACTGTCGCAAATTTTAATTGCGCCAGGGATTGCCTTTTCTAAAGTAAATTTTTCAAAAATTAATTTTATACTGTCGCAAATTTTAAATACGCCAGGGATTGCCTTTTCTATAGTAAATTTTTCACAAATTAATTTTTTACTGTCGCAAATTTTAAATCCGCCAGGGATTGCCTTTTCTATAGTAAATTATTCAAAAAATAACTTTTTACTGTCGCAAATTTTAAATACGCCAGGGATTGCCTTTTCTATAGTAAATTTTTCAAAATTTAATTTTATACTGTCGAAAATTTTAATTGCGCCAGGGATTGCCTTTTCTATAGTAAATTTTTCAAAAAATAATTTTCTACTGTCGCAAATTTTAATTGCGCCAGGGATTGCCTTTTCTATAGTAAATTTTTCAAAAACTAATTTTTTACTGTCGCAAGTTTTAATTACGCCAGGGATTGCCTTTTCTACAGTACATTTTTCAAAAAATAAGTTTTTACTGTCGCAAATTTTAATTACGACAGGGATTGCCTTTTCTATAGTAAATTTTTCAAAAATTAATTTTTTACTGTCGCAAATTTTAAATACGCCTGGGATTGCCTTTTCTATAGTAAATTTTTCAAAAAATAATTTTTTACTGTCGCAAATTTTAATTACGCCAGGGATTGCCTTTTCTATAGTAAATTTTTCAAAATTTAATTTTTTACTGTCGCAAATTTTAATTGCGCCAGGGATTGCCTTTTCTATAGTAAATTTTTCAAAAAATAATTTTCTACTGTCGCAAATTTTAATTGCGCCAGGGATTGCCTTTTCTATAGTAAATTTTTCAAAAACTAATTTTTTTTTTTGTCACAAGTTTTAATTACGCCATTACGCCTTTTCTACAGTAAATTTTTCAAAAAATAATTTTTTACTGTCGCAGATTTTAATTACGCCAGGGATTGCCTTTTCTATAGTAAATTTTTCAAAAATTAATTTTTTACTCTCGCAAATTTTAAATACGCCTGGGATTGCCTTTTCTATAGTAAATTTTTCAAAAAATAATTTTTTACTGTCGCAAATTTTAATTACGCCAGGGATTGCCTTTTCTATAGTAAATTTTTCAAAATTTAATTTTTTACTGTCGCAAATTTTAACTGCGCCAGGGATTGCCTTTTCTAAAGTAAATTTTTCAAAAATTAATTTTATACTGTCGCAAATTTTAAATACGCCAGGGATTGCCTTTTCTATAGTAAATTTTTCACAAATTAATTTTTTACTGTCGCAAATTTTAAATCCGCCAGGGATTGCCTTTTCTATAGTAAATTATTCAAAAAAGAATTTTTTACTGTCGCAAATTTTAAATACGCCAGGGATTGCCTTTTCTATAGTAAATTTTTCAAAATTTAATTTTATAGTGTCGCAAATTTTAATTGCGCCAGGGATTGCCTTTTCTAAAGTAAATTTTTCAAAAAATAATTTTTTACTGTCGCAAATTTTAATTGCGCCAGGGATTGCCTTTTCTATTGTAAATTTTTCAAAAACTAATTTTTTACTGTCGCAAGTTTTAACGACGCCAGGGATTGCCTTTTCTACAGTAAATTTTTCAAAAAATAATTTTTTACTGTCGCAGATTTTAATTACGCCAGGGATTGCCTTTTCTATAGTAAATTTTTCAAAAATTAATTTTTTACTGTCGCAAATTTTAAATACGCCTGGGATTGCCTTTTCTATAGTAAATTTTTCAAAAAATAATTTTTTACTGTCGCAAATTTTAATTACGCCAGGGATTGCCTTTTCTATAGTAAATTTTTCAAAATTTAATTTTTTACTGTCGCAAATTTTAATTGCGCCAGGGATTGCCTTTTCTATAGTAAATTTTTCAAAAAATAATTTTTTACTGTCGCAAATTTTAATTGCGCCAGGGATTGCCTTTTCTATAGTAAATTTTTCAAAAACTAATTTTTTACTGTCGAAAATTTTAATTACGCCAGGGATTGCCTTTTCTATAGTAAATTATTCAAAAAATAATTTTTTACTGTCTCAAATTTTAATTGCGCCAGGGATTGCCTTTTCTATATAAATTTTTCAAAAACTAATTTTTTACTGTCGAAAATTTTAATTACGCCAGGGATTGCCTTTTCTATAGTAAATTATTCAAAGAATAATTTTTTACTGTCGCAAATTTTAATTGCGCCAGGGATTGCCTTTTCTACAGTAAATTTTTCAAAAAATAATTTTCTACTGTCGCAAATTTTAATTACGCCAGGGATTGCCTTTTCTATAGTAAATTTTTCAAAAAATAATTTTTTACTGTCGAAAATTTTAATTACGCCAGGGATTGCCTTTTCTATAGTAAATTATTCAAAAAATAATTTTTTACTGTCGCAACTTTTAATTGCGCCAAGGATTGCCTTTTCTATAGTAAATTTTGCAAAAAAATAATTTTTTACTGTCGCAAATTTTAAATACGCCAGGGATTGCCTTTTCTATAGTAAATTTTTCAAAAAATAATTTTTTACTGTCGCAAATTTTAATTGCGCCAGGGATTGCCTTTTCTACAGTAAATTTTTCAAAAAATAATTTTTTACTGTCGCAAATTTTAATTACGCCAGGGATTGCCTTTTCTATAGTAAATTTTTCAAAAAATAATTTTTTATTGTCGCAAATTTTAATTGCGCCAGGGATTGCCTTTTCTATAGTAAATTTTTCAAAAACTAATTTTTTACTGTCGAAAATTTTAATTACGTCAGGGATTGCATTTTCTATAGTAAATTATTCAAAAAAATAATTTTTTACTGTCGAAAATTTTAATTGCGCCAGGGATTGCCTTTTCTATATAAATTTTTCAAAAACTAATTTTTTACTGTCGAAAATTTTATTTACGCCAGGGATTGCCTTTTCTATAGTAAATTATTCCAAAAATAATTTTTTACTGTCGCAAATTTTAACTGCGCCAAGGATTGCCTTTTCTATAGTAAATTTTGCAAAAAAATAATTTTTTACTGTCGCAAATTTTAAATACGCCAGGGATTGCCTTTTCTATAGTAAATTTTTCAAAAAATAATTTTTTACTGTCGCAAATTTTAATTGCGACAGGGATTGCCTTTTCTACAGTAAATTTTTCAAAAAATAATTTTTTACTGTCGCAAATTTTAATTACGCCAGGGATTGCCTTTTCTATAGTAAATTTTTCAAAAAATAATTTTTTTCTGTCGCAAATTTTAATTGCGCCAGGGATTGCCTTTTCTATAGTAAATTTTTCAAAAAATAATTTTTTACTGTCGCAAATTTTAATTGCGCCAGGGATTGCCTTTTCTACAGTAAATTTTTCAAAAAATAATTTTTTACTGTCGCAAATTTTAATTACGCCAGGGATTTCCTTTTCTATAGTAAATTTTTCAAAAATTAATTTTTTAATGTCGCAAATTTTAAATACGCCAGGGATTGCCTTTTCTATAGTAAATTTTTCAAAAACTAATTTTTTACTGTCGCAAATTTTAATTACGCCAGGGATTGCCTTTTCTATAGTAAATTTTTCAAAATTTAATTTTATACTGTCGCAAATTTTAAATACGCCAGGGATTGCCTTTTCTATAGTAAATTATTCAAAAATTAATTTTGTACTGTCGCAAATTTTAAATCCGCCAGGGATTGCCTTTCCTATAGTAAATTATTCACAAATGAATTTTTTACTGTCGCAAATTTTAAATACGCCAGGGATTGCCTTTTCTATAGTAAATTTTTCAAAAAATAATTTTTTACTGTCGCAAATTTTAATTGCGCCAGGGATTTTCTTTTCTACAGTAAATTTTACAAAAAATAATTTTATACTGTCGCAAATTTTAATTACGCCAGGGATTGCCTTTTCTATAGTAAATTTTTCAAAAAATAATTTTTTACTGTCGCAAATTTTAATTACGCCAGGGATTGCTTTTTCTATAGTAAATTTTTCACAAAATAATTTTTTACTGTCGCAAATTTTAATTGCGCCAGGGATTACCTTTTCTAAAGTAAATTTTTCAAAAATTAATTTTATACTGTCGCAAATTTTAAATACGCCAGGGATTGCCTTTTCTATAGTAAATTTTTCACAAATTAATTTTTTACTGTCGCAAATTTTAAATCCGCCAGGGATTGCCTTTTCTATAGTAAATTATTCAAAAAATAATTTTTTACTGTCGCAAATTTTAAATACGCCAGGGATTGCCTTTTCTATAGTAAATTTTTCAAAATTTAATTTTATACTGTCGCAAATTTTAATTGCGCCAGGGATTGCCTTTTCTATAGTAAATTTTTCAAAAAATAATTTTCTACTGTCGCAAATTTTAATTGAGCCAGGGATTGCTTTTCTATAGTAAATTTTTCAAAAACTAATTTTTTACTGTCGCAAGTTTTAATGACGCCAGAGATTGCCTTTTATACAGAAAATTTTTCAAAAAATTATTTTTTACTGTCGCATATTTTAATTACGCCAGGGTTTGCCTTTTCTATGGTAAATTTTTCAAAAATTAATTTTTTACTGTCGCAAATTTTAATTGCGCCAGGGATTGCCTTTGCTATAGTAAATTTTTCAAAAAATAATTTTTTACTGTCACAAATTTTAATTGCGCCAGGGATTGCCTTTTCTATAGTAAATTTTTCAAAAACTAATTTTTTACTGTCGAAAATTTTAATTACGCCAGGGGTTGCCTTTTCTATAGTAAATTATTCAAAAAAATAATTTTTTACTGTCGCAAATTTTAATTGCGCCAGGGATTGCCTTTTCTATATAAATTTTTCAAAAACTAATTTTTTACTGTCGAAAATTTTATTTACGCCAGGGATTGCCTTTTCTATAGTAAATTATTCCAAAAATAATTTTTTACTGTCGCAAATATTAACTGCGCCAAGGATTGCCTTTTCTATAGTAAATTTTGCAAAAAAATAATTTTTTACTGTCGCAAATTTTAAATACGCCAGGGATTGCCTTTTCTATAGTAAATTATTCAAAAAATAATTTTTTACTGTCGCAAATTTTAATTGCGCCAGGGATTGCCTTTTCTACAGTAAATTTTTCAAAAAATAATTTTCTACTGTCGCAAATTTTAATTACGCCAAGGATTGCCTTTTCTATAGTAAATTTTTCAAAAAATAATTCTTTACTGGCCCAAATTTTAATTACGCCAGGGATTGCCTTTTCTATACTAAATGTTTCAAAAAATAATTTTTTACTGTCGCAAATTTTAATTGCGCCAGGGAATGCCTTTTCTATCGTAAATTTTGCAAAAAATAATTTTTTACTGTCGCAAATTTTAATTGCGCCAGAGATTGCCTTTTCTATAGTAAATTTTTCAAAAAATAATTTTTTACTGTCGCAAATTTTAATTACGCCAAGGATGGCCTTTTCTACAGTAAATTTTTCAAAAACTAATTTTTTACTGTCGCAAATTTTAATTACGCCAGGGATTGCCTTTTCTACAGTAAATTATTCAAAAAATAATTTTTTACTGTCCCAAATTTTAATTACGCCAGGGATTGCCTTTTCTATAGTAAATTTTTCAAAAAATAATTTTTTACTGTCGCAAATTTTAATTGCGCCAGGGATTGCCTTTTCTACAGTAAATTTTTCAAAAACTAATTTTTTACTGTCGCAAATTTTAATTACGCCAGGGATTGCCTTTTCTATAGTAAATATTTCAAAATTTAATTTTTTCTGTCGCAAATTTTAATTGCGCCAGGGATTGCCTTTTCTATAGTAAATTTTTCAAAAATAATTTTTTACTGTCGCAAATTTTAATTGCGCCAGGGATTGCCTTTTCTACAGTAAATTTTTCAAAAATTAATTTTTTACTGTCGCAAATTTTAAATACGCCAGGGATTGCTTTTTCTATAGTAAATTTTTCAAAAACTAATTTTTTACTGTTGCAAATTTTAATTACGCCAGGTATTGCCTTTTCTATAGTAAATTTTTCAAAAACTAATTTTTTACTGTCGCAAATTTTAATTACGCCAGGGATTGCCTTTTCTATAGTAAATATTTCAAAATTTAATTTTTTCTGTCGCAAATTTTAATTGCGCCAGGGATTGCCTTTTCTATAGTAAATTTTTCAAAAATAATTTTTTACTGTCGCAAATTTTAATTGCGCCAGGGATTGCCTTTTCTACAGTAAATTTTTCAAAAATTAATTTTTTACTGTCGCAAATTTTAAATACGCCAGGGATTGCTTTTTCTATAGTAAATTTTTCAAAAATTAATTTTTTACTGTCGCAAATTTTAAATACGCCAGGGATTGCCTTTTCTATAGTAAATTTTTCAAAAACTAATTTTTTACTGTCGCAAATTTTAATTACGCCAGGGATTGCCTTTTCTATAGTAAATTTTTCAAAATTTAATTTTATACTGTCGCAAATTTTAAATACGCCAGGGATTGCCTATTCTATAGTAAATTATTCAAAAATTAATTTTGTACTGTCGCAAATTTTAAATCCGCCAGGTATTGCCTTTCCTATAGTAAATTATTCACAAATGAATTTTTTACTGTCGCAAATTTTAAATACGCCAGGGATTGCCTTTTCTATAGTAAATTTTTCAAAAAATAATTTTTTACTGTCGCAAATTTTAATTGCGCCAGGGATTGCCTTTTCTACAGTAAATTTTTCAAAAAATAATTTTTTACTGTCGCAAATTTTAATTAAGCCAGGGATTTCCTTTTCTATAGTAAATTTTTCAAAAATTAATTTTTTACTGTCGCAAATTTTAAATACGCCAGGGATTGCCTTTTCTATAGTAAATTATTCAAAAAATAATTTTTTACTGTCGCAAATTTTAAATACGCCAGGGATTGCCTTTTCTATAGTAAATTTTTCAAAATTTAATTTTATACTGTCGCAAATTTTAATTGCGCCAGGGATTGCCTTTTCTATAGTAAATTTTTCAAAAAATAATTTTTTACTGTCGCAAATTTTAATTGCGCCAGGGATTGCCTTTTCTATAGTAAATTTTTCAAAAAATAATTTTTTACTGTCGCAAATTTTAAATACGCCAGGGATTGCCTTTTCTATAGTAAATTTTTCAAAATTTAATTTTATACTGTCGCAAATTTTAATTGCGCCAGGGATTGCCTTTTCTATTGTAAATTTTTCAAAAAATAATTTTCTACTGTCGCAAATTTTAATTGCGCCAGGGATTGCCTTTTCTATAGTAAATTTTTCAAAAACTAATTTTTTACTGTCGCCAGTTTTAATTACGCCAGGGATTGCCTTTTCTACAGTAAATTTTTCAAAAAATAATTTTTTACTGTCGCAAATTTTAATTACGCCAGGGATTGCCTTTTATATAGTAAATTTTTCAAAAATTAATTTTTTACTGTCGCAAATTTTAAATACGCCTGGGATTGCCTTTTCTATAGTAAGTTTTTCAAAAAATAATTTTTTACTGTCGCAAATTTTAATTACGCCAGGGATTGCCTTTTCTATAGTAAATTTTTCAAAATTTAATTTTTTACTGTCGAAAATTTTAATTGCGCCAGGGATTGCCTTTTCTATAGTAAATATTTCAAAAAATAATTTTTTACTGTCGCAAATTTTAAATACGCCAGGGATTGCCTTTTCTATAGTAAATTTTTCAAAAAATAATTTTTTACTGTCGCAAATTTTAATTGCGCCAGGGATTGCCTTTTCTACAGTAAATTTTTCAAAAAATAATTTTATACTGTCGCAAATTTTAATTACGCCAGGGATTGCCTTTTCTATAGTAAATTTTTCAAAAAATAATTTTTTACTGTCGCAAATTTTAATTACGCCAGGGATTGCTTTTTCTATAGTAAATTTTTCACAAAATAATTTTTTACTGTCGCAAATTTTAATTGCGCCAGGGATTGCCTTTTCTAAAGTAAATTTTTCAAAAATTAATTTTATACTGTCGCAAATTTTAAATACGCCAGGGATTGCCTTTTCTATAGTAAATTTTTCACAAATTAATTTTTTACTGTCGCAAATTTTAAATCCGCCAGGGATTGCCTTTTCTATAGTAAATTATTCAAAAAATAATTTTTTACTGTCGCAAATTTTAAATACGCCAGGGATTGCCTTTTCTACAGTAAATTTTTCAAAATTTAATTTTATACTGTCGCAAATTTTAATTGCGCCAGGGATTGCCTTTTCTATAGTAAATTTTTCAAAAAATAATTTTCTACTGTCGCAAATTTTAATTGCGCCAGGGATTGCCTTTTCTATAGTAAATTTTTCAAAAACTAATTTTTTACTGTCGCAAGTTTTAATTACGCCAGGGATTGCCTTTTCTACAGTAAATTTTTCAAAAAATAATTTTTTACTGTCGCAAATTTTAATTACGCCAGGGATTGCCTTTTATATAGTAAATTTTTCAAAAATTAATTTTTTACTGTCGCAAATTTTAAATACGCCTGGGATTGCCTTTTCTATAGTAAATTTTTCAAAAAATTATTTTTTACTGTCGCAAATTTTAATTACGCCAGGGATTGCCTTTTCTATAGTAAATTTTTCAAAAAATAATTTTTTACTGTCGAAAATTTTAATTACGCCAGGGATTGCCTTTTCTATAGTAAATTATTCAAAAAATAATTTTTTACTGTCGCAAATTTTAATTGCGCCAGGGATTGCCTTTTCTATATAAATTTTTCAAAAACTAATTTTTTACTGTCGAAAATTTTAATTACGCCAGGGATTGCCTTTTCTATAGTAAATTATTCAAAAAATAATTTTTTACTGTCGCAAATTTTAAATACGCCAGGGATTGCCTTTTCTATAGTAAATTTTTCAAAATTTAATTTTATACTGTCGCAAATTTTAATTGCGCCAGGGATTGCCTTTTCTATAGTAAATTTTTCAAAAAATAATTTTCTACTGTCGCAAATTTTAATTGCGCCAGGGATTGCCTTTTCTATAGTAAATTTTTCAAAAACTAATTTTTTATTGTCGCAAGTTTTAATTACGCCAGGGATTGCCTTTTCTACAGTAAATTTTTCAAAAAATAATTTTTTACTGTCGCAAATTTTAATTACGCCAGGGATTGCCTTTTATATAGTAAATTTTTCAAAAATTAATTTTTTACTGTCGCAAATTTTAAATACGCCTGGGATTGCCTTTTCTATAGTAAATTTTTCAAAAAATAATTTTTTACTGTCGCAAATTTTAATTACGCCAGGGATTGCCTTTTCTATAGTAAATTTTTCAAAATTAAATTTTTTACTGTCGCAAATTTTAATTGCGCCAGGGATTGCCTTTTCTATAGTAAATTTTTCAAAAAATAATTTTTTACTGTCGCAAATTTTAATTGCGAAAGGGATTGCCTTTTCTGTAGTAAATTTTTCAAAAACTAATTTTTTACTGTCGAAAATTTTAATTACGCCAGGGATTGCTTTTCTATAGTAAATTATTCAAAAAATAATTTTTTACTGTCGCAAATTTTAATTGCCAGGGATTGCCTTTTCTATATAAATTTTTCAAAAACTAATTTTTTACTGTCGAAAATTTTAATTACGCCAGGGATTGCCTTTTCTATAGTAAATTATTCAAAAAATAATTTTTTACTGTCGCAAATTTTAATTGCGCCAGGGATTGCCTTTTCTAAAGTAAATTTTTCAAAAATTAATTTTATACTGTCGCAAATTTTAAATACGCCAGGGATTGCCTTTTCTATAGTAAATTTTTCACAAATTAATTTTTTACTGTCGCAAATTTGAAATCCGCCAGGGATTGCCTTTTCTATAGTAAATTATTCAAAAAATAATTTTTTACTGTCGCAAATTTTAAATACGCCAGGGGTTGCCTTTTCTACAGTAAATTTTTCAAAATTTAATTTTATACTGTCGCAAATTTTAATTGCGCCAGGGATTTCCTTTTCTATAGTAAATTTTTCAAAAAATAATTTTCTACTGTCGCAAATTTTAATTGCGCCAGGGATTGCCTTTTCTATAGTAAATTTTTCAAAAACTAATTTTTTACTGTCGCAAGTTTTAATTACGCCAGGGATTGCCTTTTCTACAGTAAATTTTTCAAAAAATAATTTTTTACTGTCGCAAATTTTAATTACGCCAGGGATTGCCTTTTATATAGTAAATTTTTCAAAAATTAATTTTTTACTGTCGCAAATTTTAAATACGCCTGGGATTGCCTTTTCTATAGTAAATTTTTCAAAAAATAATTTTTTACTGTCGCAAATTTTAATTACGCCAGGGATTGCCTTTTCTATAGTAAATTTTTCAAAATTTAATTTTTTACTGTCACAAATTTTAATTGCGCCAGGGATTGCCTTTTCTATAGCAGATTTTTCAAAAAATAATTTTTTACTGTCGCAAATTTTAATTGCGCCAGGGATTGCCTTTTCTATAGTAAATTTTTCAAAAACTAATTTTTTGCTGTCGAAAATTTTAATTACGCCAGGGATTGCCTTTTCTATAGTAAATTATTCAAAAAATAATTTTTTACTGTCGCAAATTTTAATTGCGCCAGGGATTGCCTTTTGTACAGTAAATTTTTCAAAAAATAATTTTCTAATGTCGCAAATTTTAATTACGCCAGGGATTGCCTTTTCTATAGTAAATTTTTCAAAAAATAATTCTTTACTGTCGCAAATTTTAATTACGCCAGGGATTGCCTTTTCTATAGTAAATTTTTCAAAAAATAATTTTTTACTGTCGCAAATTTTAATTGCGCCAGGGATTGCCATTTCTATAGTAAATTTTTCAAAAAATAATTTTTTACTGTCGCAAATTTTAATTGCGCCAAGGAATGCCTTTTCTACAGTAAATTTTTCAAAAATTCATTTTTTACTGTCGCAAATTTTAAATCCGCCAGGGATTGCCTTTTCTATAGTAAATTATTCAAAAACTAATTTTTTACTGTCGCAAATTTTAATTACGCCAGGGATTGCCTTTTCTACAGTAAATTTTTCAAAAATTCATTTTTTACTGTCGCAAATTTTAAATCCGCCAGGGATTGCCTTTTCTATAGTAAATTGTTCAAAAACTAATTTTTTACTGTCGCAAATTTTTCTATAGTAAATTTTTCAAAAAATAATTTTTTACTGTCGCAAATTTTAATTGCGCCAGGGATTGCTTTTCTACAGTAAATTTTTCAAAAACTAATTTTTTACTGTCGCAAATTTTAATTACGCCAGGGATTGCCTTTTCTATAGTAAATTTTTCAAAAAATAATTTTTTACTGTCGCAAATTTTAATTGCGCCAGGGATTGCCTTTTCTACAGTAAATTTTTCAAAAAACAATTTTTTACTGTCGCAAATTTTAATTACGCCGGGGATTGCCTTTTCTATAGTAAATTATTCAAAAACTAATTTTTTACTGTCGCAATTTTAATTACGCCAGGGATTGCCTTTTCTACAGTAAATTTTTCAAAAATTCATTTTTTACTGTCGCAAATTTTAAATCCGCCAGGGATTGCCTTTTCTATAGTAAATTATTCAAAAACTAATTTTTTACTGTCGCAAATTTTTCTATAGTAAATTTTTCAAAAAATAATTTTTTACTGTCGCAAATTTTAATTGCGCCAGGGATTGCTTTTCTACAGTAAATTTTTCAAAAACTAATTTTTTACTGTCGCAAATTTTAAGTAAGCCAGGGATTGCCTTTTCTATAGTAAATTTTTCAAAAAATAATTTTTTACTGTCGCAAATTTTAATTGCGCCAGGGATTGCCTTTTCTACAGTAAATTTTTCAAAAAACAATTTTTTACTGTCGCAAATTTTAATTACGCCGGGGATTGCCTTTTCTATAGTAAATTTTTCAAAAATTAATTTTATACTGTCGCAAATTTTAATTGCGCCAGGGATTGCCTTTTCTATAGTAAATTTTTCAAAAATTAATTTTTTACTGTCGCAAATTTTAAATCCGCCAGGGATTGCCTTTTCTATAGTAAATTTTTCAAAATTTAATTTTATACTGTCGCAAATTTTAATTGCGCCAGGGATTGCCTTTTCTATAGTAAATTTTTCAAAAAATAATTTTCTACTGTGGCAAATTTTAAATACGCCAGAGATTGCCTTTTCTATAGTAAATTTTTCAAAAAATAATTTTTTACTGTCGCAAATTTTAATTGCGCCAGGTATTTTCTTTTCTACAGTAAATTTTTAAAAAAATAATTTTCTACTGTCGCAAATTTTAATTGCGCCAGGGATTGCCTTTTCTACAGTAAATTTTATAAAAAATAATGTTATACTGTCGCAAATTTTAATTACGCCAGGGATTGCATTTTCTATAGTAAACTTTTCAAAAAATAATTGTTTACTGTCGCAAATTTTAATTACTCCAGGGATTGCTTTTTCTATAGTAAATTTTTCACAAAATAATTTTTTACTGTCGCAAATTTTAATTGCGCCAGGGATTGCCTTTTCTAAAGTAAATTTTTCAAAAATTAATTTTATACTGTCGCAAATTTTAAATACGCCAGGGATTGCCTTTTCTATAGTAAATTTTTCAAAAAATAATTTTTTACTGTCGCAAATTTTAATTGCGCCAGGGATTGCCTTTTCTATATAAATTTTTCAAAAACTAATTTTTTACTGTCGAAAATTTTAATTACGCCAGGGATTGCCTTTTCTATAGTAAATTATTCAAAAAATAATTTTTTACTGTCGCAAATTTTAACTGCGCCAAGGATTGCCTTTTCTATAGTAAATTTTGCAAAAAAATAATTTTTTACTGTCGCAAATTTTAATTGCGCCAGGGATTGCCTTTTCTGTAGTAAATTTTTCAAAAAATAATTCTTTACTGTCGCAAATTTTAATTACGCCAGGGATTGCCTTTTCTATAGTAAATTTTTCAATAAATAATTTTTTACTGCCGCAAATTTTAATTGCGCCAGGGATTGCCTTTTCTATATAAATTTTTGAAAAACTAATTTTTTACTGTCGAAAATTTCAATTACGCCAGGGATTGCCTTTTCTATAGTAAATTATTCAAAAAATAATTTTTTACAGTCGCAAATTTTAATTGCGCCAAGGATTGACTTTTCTATAGTAAATTTTGCAAAAAAATAATTTTTTACTGTCGCAAATTTTAAATACGCCAGGGATTGCCTTTTCTATAGTAAATTTTTCAAAAAATAATTTTTTACTGTCGCAAATTTTAATTGCGCCAGGGATTGGCTTTTCTACAGTAAATTTTTCAAAAAATAATTTTTTACTGTCGCAAATTTTAATTACGCCAGGGATTGCCTTTTCTATAGTAAATTTTTCAAAAAATAATTTTTTACTGTCGCAAATTTTAATTGCGCCAGGGATTGCCTTTTCTATAGTAAATTTTTCAAAAAATAATTTTTTACTGTCGCAAATTTTAAATACGCCAGGGATTGCCTTTTCTATAGAAAATTTTTCAAAAAATAATTTTTTACTGTCGCAAATTTTAAATCCGCCAGGGATTGCCTTTTCTATAGTAAATTATTCAAAAAATAATTTTTCACTGTCGCAAATTTTAATTGCGCCAGGAATTGCCTTTTCTACAGTAAATTTTTCAAAAATTAATTTTTTACTGTCGCAAATTTTAAATACGCCTGGGATTGCCTTTTCTGTAGTAAATTTTTCAAAAAATAATTTTTTACTGTCGCAAATTTTAATTACGCCAGGGATTGCCTTTTCTATAGTAAATTTTTCAAAATTAAATTTTTTACTGTCGCAAATTTTAATTGCGCCAGGGATTGCCTTTTCTATAGTAAATTTTTCAAAAAATAATTTTTTACTGTCGCAAATTTTAATTGCGCCAGGGATTGCCTTTTCTGTAGTAAATTTTTCAAAAACTAATTTTTTACTGTCGAAAATTTTAATTACGCCAGGGATTGCCTTTTCTATAGTAAATTATTCAAAAAATAATTTTTTACTGTCGCAAATTTTAATTGCCAGGGATTGCCTTTTCTATATAAATTTTTCAAAAACTAATTTTTTACTGTCGAAAATTTTAATTACGCCAGGGATTGCCTTTTCTATAGTAAATTATTCAAAAAATAATTTTTTACTGTCGCAAATTTTAATTGCGCCAAGGATTGCCTTTTCTATAGTAAATTTTGCAAAAAAATAATTTTTTATTGTCGCAAATTTTAAATACGCCAGGGATTGCCTTTTCTATAGTAAATTTTTCAAAAAATAATTTTTTACTGTCGCAAGTTTTAATTGCGCCAGGGATTGCCTTTTCTACAGTAAATTTTTCAAAAAATAATTTTATACTGTCGCAAATTTTAATTACGCCAGGGATTGCCTTTTCTATAGTAAATTTTTCAAAAAATAATTTTTTACTGTCGCAAATTTTAATTACGCCAGGGATTGCTTTTTCTATAGTAAATTTTTCACAAAATAATTTTTTACTGTCGCAAATTTTAACTGCGCCAGGGATTGCCTTTTCTAAAGTAAATTTTTCAAAAATTAATTTTATACTGTCACAACTTTTAAATACGCCAGGGATTGCCTTTTCTATAGTAAATTTTTCACAAATTAATTTTTTACTGTCGCAAATTTGAAATCCGCCAGGGATTGCCTTTTCTATATAAATATTTCAAAAACTAATTTTTTACTGTCGAAAATTTTAATTACGCCAGGGATTGCCTTTTCTATAGTAAATTATTCGAAAAATAATTTTTTACTGTCGCAAATTTTAATTGCGCCAAGGATTGCCTTTTCTATAGTAAATTTTGCAAAAAAATAATTTTTTACTGTCGCAAATTTTAAATACGCCAGGGATTGCCATTTCTATAGTAAATTTTTCAAAAAATAATTTTTTACTGTCGCAAATTTTAATTGCGCCAGGGATTGCCTTTTCTATAGTAAATTTTTCAAAAAATAATTTTTTATTGTCGCAAATTTTAAATACGCCAGGGATTGCCTTTTCTATAGTAAATTTTTCAAAAAATAATTTTTTACTGTCGCAAATTTTAATTGCGCCAGGGATTGCCTTTTCTATAGTAAATTTTTCAAAAAATAATTTTTTACTGTCGCAAATTTTAATTGCGCCAGGGAATGCCTTTTCTATAGTAAATTTTGCAAAAAATAATTTTTTACTGTCGCAAATTTTAATTGCGCCAGAGATTGCCTTTTCTATAGTAAATTTTTTAAAAAATAATTTTTTACTGTCGCAAATTTTAATTGCGCCAGGGATTGCCTTTTCTACAGTAAATTTTTCAAAGACTAATTTTTTACTTTCGCAAATTTTAATTACGCCAGGGATTGCCTTTTCTACAGTAAATTTTTCAAAAATTCATTTTTTACTGTCGCAAATTTTAAATCCGCCAGGGATTGCCTTTTCTATAGTAAATTATTCAAAAACTAATTTTTTACTGTCGCAAATTTTAATTACGCCAGGAATTGCCTTTTCTACAGTAAATTTTTCAAAAATTCATTTTTTACTGTCGCAAATTTTAAATCCGCCAGGGATTGGCTTTTCTATAGTAAATTATTCAAAAACTAATTTTTTACTGTCGCAAATTTTAATTACGCCAGGGATTGCCTTTTCTACAGTAAATTTTTCAAAAATTCATTTTTTACTGTCGCAAATTTTAAATCCGCCAGGGATTGCCTTTTCTATAGTAAATTATTCAAAAACTAATTTTTTACTGTCGCAAATTTTTCTATAGTAAATTTTTCAAAAAATAATTTTTTACTGTCGCAAATTTTAATTGCGCCAGGGATTGCTTTTCTACAGTAAATTTTTCAAAAACTAATTTTTTACTGTCGCAAATTTTAATTACGTCTGGGATTGCCTTTTCTATAGTAAATTTTTCAAAAAATAATTTTTTACTGTCGCAAATTTTAATTGCGCCAGGGATTGCCTTTTCTACAGTAAATTTTTCAAAAAACAATTTTTTACTGTCGCAAATTTTAATTACGCCGGGGATTGCCTTTTCTATAGTAAATTTTTCAAAAATTAATTTTATACTGTCGCAAATTTTAATTGCGCCAGGGATTGCCTTTTCTATAGTAAATTTTTCAAAAATTAATTTTTTACTGTCGCAAATTTTAAATCCGCCAGGGATTGCCTTTTCTATAGTAAATTTTTCAAAATTTAATTTTATACTGTCGCAAATTTTAATTGCGCCAGGGATTGCCTTTTCTATAGTAAATTTTTCAAAAAATAATTTTCTACTGTGGCAAATTTTAAATACGCCAGAGATTGCCTTTTCTATAGTAAATTTTTCAAAAAATAATTTTTTACTGTCGCAAATTTTAATTGCGCCAGGGATTTTCTTTTCTACAGTAAATTTTTAAAAAATTAATTTTATACTGTCGCAAATTTTAAATACGCCAGGGATTGCCTTTTCTATAGTAAATTTTTCAAAAAATAATTTTTTACTGTCGCAAATTTTAATTGCGCCAGGGATTGCCTTTTCTATAGTAAATTATTCAAAAAATAATTTTTTACAGTCGCAAATTTTAATTGCGCCAAGGATTGCCTTTTCTATAGTAAATTTTGCAAAAAAATAATTTTTTACTGTCGCAAATTTTAAATACGCCAGGGATTGCCTTTTCTATAGTAAATTTTTCAAAAACTAATTTTTTATTGTCGAAAATTTTAATTACGCCAGGGATTGCCTTTTCTATAGTAAATTATTCAAAAAATAATTTTTACTGTCGCAAATTTTAATTGCGCCAGGGATTGCCTTTTCTATATAAATTTTTCAAAAACTAATTTTTTACTGTCGAAAATTTTAATTACGCCAGGGATTGCCTTTTCTATAGTAAATTATTCAAAAAATAATTTTTTACTGTCGCAAATTTTAATTGCGCCAAGGATTGCCTTTTCTATAGTAAATTTTGCAAAAAAATAATTTTTTTCTGTCGCAAATTTTAAATACGCCTGGGATTGCCTTTTCTATAGTAAATTTTTCAAAAAATAATTTTTTACTGTCGCAAATTGTAATTACGCCAGGGATTGCCTTTTCTATAGTGAATTTTTCAAAAAATAATTTTTTACTGTCGCAAATTTTAGTTGTGCCAGGGATTGCCTTTTCTATAGTAAATTTTTCAAAAAATAATTTTTTACTGTCGCAAATTTTAATTGCGGCAGGGATTGCCTTTTCTATAGTAAACTTTTCAAAAACTAATTTTTTATTGTCGAAAATTTTAATTACGCCAGGGATTGCCTTTTCTATAGTAAATTATTCAAAAAATAATTTTTACTGTCGCAAATTTTAATTGCGCCAGGGATTGCCTTTTCTATATAAATTTTTCAAAAACTAATTTTTTACTGTCGAAAATTTTAATTACGCCAGGGATTGCCTTTTCTATAGTAAATTATTCAAAAAATTATTTTTTACTGTCGCAAATTTTAATTGCGCCAAGGATTGCCTTTTCTATAGTAAATTTTGCAAAAAAATAATTTTTTACTGTCGCAAATTTTAAATACGCTAGGGATTGCCTTTTCTATAGTAAATTTTTCAAAAAATAATTTTTTACTTTCGCAAATTTTAATTGCGCCAGGGATTGCCTTTTCTACAGTAAATTTTTCAAAAAATAATTTTTTACTGTCGCAAATTTTAATTACGCCAGGGATTGCCTTTTCTATAGTAAATTTTTCAAAAAATAATTTTTTACTGTCGCAAATTTTAATTGCGCCAGGGATTGCCTTTTCTATAGTAAATTTTTCAAAAAATAATTTTTTACTGTCGCAAATTTTAAATACGCCAGGGATTGCCTTTTCTATAGTAAATTTTTCAAAAAATAATTTTTTACTGTCGCAAATTTTAAATCCGCCAGGGATTGCCTTTTCTATAGTAAATTATTCAAAAAATAATTTTTCACTGTCGCAAATTTTAATTGCGCCAGGGATTGCCTTTTTTACAGTAAATTTTTCAAAAAATAATTTTCTACTGTCGCAAATTTTAATTACGCCAGGGATTGCCTTTTCTGTAGTAAATTTTTCAAAAAATAATTCTTTACTGTCGCAAATTTTAATTACGCCAGGGATTGCCGTTTCTATAGTAAATTTTTCAAAAAATAATTTTTTACTGTCGCAAATTTTAATTGCGCCAGGGATTGCCTTTTCTATAGTAAATTTTTCCAAAAATAATTTTTTACTGTCGCAAGTTTTAATTGCGCCAGGGAATGCCTTTTCTACAGTAAATTTTTCAAAAAATAATTTTTTACTGTCGCAAATTTTAATTACGCCAGGGATTGCCTTTTATATAGTAAATTTTTCAAAAATTAATTTTTACCTGTCGCAAATTTTAAATACGCCTGGGATTGCCTTTTCTATAGTAAATTTTTCAAAAAATAATTTTTTACTGTCGCAAATTGTAATTACGCCAGGGATTGCCTTTTCTATAGTGAATTTTTCAAAAAATAATTTTTTACTGTCGCAAATTTTAGTTGTGCCAGGGATTGCCTTTTCTATAGTAAATTTTTCAAAAAATAATTTTTTACTGTCGCAAATTTTAATTGCGCCAGGGATTGCCTTTTCTATATAAATTTTTCAAAAATTAATTTTTTACTGTCGAAAATTTTAATTACGCCAGGGATTGCCTTTTCTATAGTAAATTATTCAAAAAATAATTTTTTACTGTCGCAAATTTTAATTGCGCCAAGGATTGCCTTTTCTATAGTAAATTTTGCAAAAAAATAATTTTTTACTGTCGTAAAATTTTAAATACGCCAGGGATTGCCTTTTCTATAGTAAATTTTTCAAAAAATAATTTTTACTGTCGCAAATTTTAATTGCGCCAGGGATTGCCTTTTCTACAGTAAATTTTTCAAAAAATAATTTTATACTGTCGCAAATTTTAATTACGCCAGGGATTGCTTTTTCTACAGTAAATTTTTCAAAAAATAATTTTTTACTGTCGCAAATTTTAATTACGTCAGGGATTGCCTTTTATATAGTAAATTTTTCAAAATTTAATTTTTTACTGTCGCAAATTTTAATTGCGCCAGGGATTGCCTTTTCTATAGTAAATTTTTCAAAAACTAATTTTTTATTGTCGAAAATTTTAATTACGCCAGGGATTGCCTTTTCTATTGTAAATTATTCAAAAAATAATTTTTTACTGTCGCAAATTTTAATTGCGCCTAGGATTGCCTTTTCTGTAGTAAATTTTGCAAAAAAATAATTTTTTACTGTCGCAAATTTTAATTACGCCAGGGATTGCCTTTTCTATAGCAATTTTTCAAAAAATAATTTTTTACTGTCGCAAATTTTAATTGCGCCAGGGATTGCCTTTTCTATAGTAAATTTTTCAAAAAATAATTTTTTACTGTCGCAAATTTTAAATACGCCAGGGATTGCCTTTTCTATAGTAAATTTTTCAAAAAATAATTTTTTACTGTCGCAAATTTTAAATCCGCCAGGGATTGCCTTTTCTATAGTAAATTATTCAAAAAATAATTTTTCACTGTCGGAAATTTTAATTGCGCCAGGGATTGCCTTTTCTACAGTAAATTTTTCAAAAAATAATTTTCTACTGTCGCAAATTTTAATTACGCCAGGGATTGCCTTTTCTGTAGTAAATTTTTCAAAAAATAATTCTTTACTGTCGCAAATTTTAATTACGCCAGGGATTGCCTTTTCTATAGTAAATTTTTCAAAAAATAATTTTTTACTGTCGCAAATTTTAATTGCGCCAGGGATTGCCTTTTCTATAGTAAATTTTTCAAAAAATAATTTTTTACTGTCGCAAATTTTAATTGCGCCAGGGAATGCCTTTTCTATAGTAAATTTTGCAAAAAATAATTTTTTACTGTCGCAAATTTTAATTGCGCCAGATATTGCCATTTCTATAGTAAATTTTTCAAAAAATAATTTTTTACTGTCGCAAATTTTAATTGCGCCAGGGATTGCCTTTTCTACAGTAAATTTTTCAAAAACTAATTTTTTATTGTCGCAAATTTTAATTACCGCAAGGATTGCCTTTTCTACAGTAAATTATTCAAAAAATAATTTTTTACTGTCGCAAATTTTAATTACGCCAGGGATTGCCTTTTCTACAGTAAATTTTTCAAAAATTAATTTTTTACTGTCGCAAATTTTAAATCCGCCAGGGATTGCCTTTTCTATAGTAAATTTTTCAAAAAATAATTTTTTACTGTCGCAAATTTTAATTGCGCCAGGGATTGCTTTTCTACAGTAAATTTTTCAAAAACTAATTTTTTACTGTCGCAAATTTTAAATCCGCCAGATATTGCCTTTTCTATAGTAAATTATTCAAAAACTAATTTTTACTGTCGCAAATTTTATTTACGCAAGGGATTGCCTTTTCTATAGTAAATTTTTCAAAAAATAATTTTTTACTGTCGCAAATTTTAATTGCGCCAGGGATTGCCTTTTCTATAGTAAATTTTTCAAAAAATAATTTTTTACTGTCGCAAATTTTAATTGCGCCAGGGATTGCCTTTTCTACAGTAAATTTTTCAAAAAATAATTTTTTACTGCCGCAAATTTTAATTGCGCCAGGGATTGCCTTTTCTACAGTAAATTTTTCAAAAACTAATTTTTTACTGTCGCAAATTTTAATTAAGCAAAGGATTGCCTTTTCTACAGTAAATTAGTCAAAAAATAATTTTTTACTGTCGCAAATTTTAATTACGCCAGGGATTGCCTTTTCTACAGTAAATTTTTCAAAAATTAATTTTTTACTGTCGCAAATTTTAAATCCGCCAGGGATTGCCTTTTCTATAGTAAATTATTCAAAAACTAATTTTTACTGTCGCAAATTTTAATTACGCAAGGGATTGCCTTTTCTATAGTAAATTTTTCAAAAAATAATTTTTTACTGTCGCAAATTTTAATTGCGCCAGGGATTGCTTTTCTACAGTAAATTTTTCAAAAACTAATTTTTTACTGTCGCAAATTTTAATTACGCCAGGAATTGCCTTTTCCATAGTAAATTTTTCAAAAAATAATTTTTTACTGTCGCAAATTTTAATTGCGCCAGGGATTGCCTTTTCTACAGTAAATTTTTCAAAAAATAATTTTTTACTATCGCAAATTTTAATTACGCCGTGGATTGCCTTTTCTATAGTAAATTTTTCAAAAATTAATTTTATACTGTCGCAAATTTTAATTGCGCCAGGGATTGCCTTTTCTGTAGTAAATTTTTCAAAAATTAATTTTTTACTGTCGCAAATTTTAAATCCGCCAGGGATTGCCTTTTCTATAGTAAATTTTTCAAAAAATAATTGTTTACTGTCGCAAATTTTAATTGCGCCAGGGATTGCCTTTTCTACAGTAAATTTTTCAAAAAATAATTTTTTCCTGTCGTCGCAAATTTTAAATCCGCCAGGGATTGCCTTTTCTATAGTAAATTTTTCAAAATTTAATTTTATACTGTCGCAAATTTTAATTGCGCCAGGGATTGCCTTTTCTATAGTAAATTTTTCAAAAAATAATTTTCTACTGTGGCAAATTTTAAATACGCCAGAGATTGCCTTTTCTATAGTAAATTTTTCAAAAAATAATTTTTTACTGTCGCAAATTTTAATTGCGCCAGGGATTTTCTTTTCTACAGTAAATTTTTAAAAAATTAATTTTATACTGTCGCAAATTTTAAATACGCCAGGGATTGCCTTTTCTATAGTAAATTTTTCAAAAAATAATTTTTTACTGTCGCAAATTTTAATTGCGCCAGGGATTGCCTTTTCTATAGTAAATTTTTCCATAAATAATTTTTTACTGCCGCAAATTTTAATTGCGCCAGGGATTGCCTTTTCTATATAAATTTTTCAAAAACTAATTTTCTACTGTCGAAAATTTTAATTACGCCAGGGATTGCCTTTTCTATAGTAAATTATTCAAAAAATAATTTTTTACAGTCGCAAATTTTAATTGCGCCAAGGATTGCCTTTTCTATAGTAAATTTTGCAAAAAAATAATTTTTTACTGTCGCAAATTTTAAATACGCCAGGGATTGCCTTTTCTATAGTAAATTTTTCAAAAAATAATTTTTTACTGTCGCAAATTTTAATTGCGCCAGGGATTTTCTTTTCTATAGTAAATTATTCAAAAAATAATTTTTTACAGTCGCAAATTTTAATTGCGCCAAGGATTGCCTTTTCTATAGTAAATTTTGCAAAAAAATAATTTTTTACTGTCGCAAATTTTAAATACGCCAGGGATTGCCTTTTCTATAGTAAATTTTTCAAAAACTAATTTTTTATTGTCGAAAATTTTAATTACGCCAGGGATTGCCTTTTCTATAGTAAATTATTCAAAAAATAATTTTTACTGTCGCAAATTTTAATTGCGCCAGGGATTGCCTTTTCTATATAAATTTTTCAAAAACTAATTTTTTACTGTCGAAAATTTTAATTACGCCAGGGATTGCCTTTTCTATAGTAAATTATTCAAAAAATAATTTTTTACTGTCGCAAATTTTAATTGCGCCAAGGATTGCCTTTTCTATAGTAAATTTTGCAAAAAAATAATTTTTTTCTGTCGCAAATTTTAAATACGCCTGGGATTGCCTTTTCTATAGTAAATTTTTCAAAAAATAATTTTTTACTGTCGCAAATTGTAATTACGCCAGGGATTGCCTTTTCTATAGTGAATTTTTCAAAAAATAATTTTTTACTGTCGCAAATTTTAGTTGTGCCAGGGATTGCCTTTTCTATAGTAAATTTTTCAAAAAATAATTTTTTACTGTCGCAAATTTTAATTGCGGCAGGGATTGCCTTTTCTATAGTAAACTTTTCAAAAACTAATTTTTTATTGTCGAAAATTTTAATTACGCCAGGGATTGCCTTTTCTATAGTAAATTATTCAAAAAATAATTTTTACTGTCGCAAATTTTAATTGCGCCAGGGATTGCCTTTTCTATATAAATTTTTCAAAAACTAATTTTTTACTGTCGAAAATTTTAATTACGCCAGGGATTGCCTTTTCTATAGTAAATTATTCAAAAAATTATTTTTTACTGTCGCAAATTTTAATTGCGCCAAGGATTGCCTTTTCTATAGTAAATTTTGCAAAAAAATAATTTTTTACTGTCGCAAATTTTAAATACGCTAGGGATTGCCTTTTCTATAGTAAATTTTTCAAAAAATAATTTTTTACTTTCGCAAATTTTAATTGCGCCAGGGATTGCCTTTTCTACAGTAAATTTTTCAAAAAATAATTTTTTACTGTCGCAAATTTTAATTACGCCAGGGATTGCCTTTTCTATAGTAAATTTTTCAAAAAATAATTTTTTACTGTCGCAAATTTTAATTGCGCCAGGGATTGCCTTTTCTATAGTAAATTTTTCAAAAAATAATTTTTTACTGTCGCAAATTTTAAATACGCCAGGGATTGCCTTTTCTATAGTAAATTTTTCAAAAAATAATTTTTTACTGTCGCAAATTTTAAATCCGCCAGGGATTGCCTTTTCTATAGTAAATTATTCAAAAAATAATTTTTCACTGTCGCAAATTTTAATTGCGCCAGGGATTGCCTTTTTTACAGTAAATTTTTCAAAAAATAATTTTCTACTGTCGCAAATTTTAATTACGCCAGGGATTGCCTTTTCTGTAGTAAATTTTTCAAAAAATAATTCTTTACTGTCGCAAATTTTAATTACGCCAGGGATTGCCGTTTCTATAGTAAATTTTTCAAAAAATAATTTTTTACTGTCGCAAATTTTAATTGCGCCAGGGATTGCCTTTTCTATAGTAAATTTTTCCAAAAATAATTTTTTACTGTCGCAAGTTTTAATTGCGCCAGGGAATGCCTTTTCTACAGTAAATTTTTCAAAAAATAATTTTTTACTGTCGCAAATTTTAATTACGCCAGGGATTGCCTTTTATATAGTAAATTTTTCAAAAATTAATTTTTACCTGTCGCAAATTTTAAATACGCCTGGGATTGCCTTTTCTATAGTAAATTTTTCAAAAAATAATTTTTTACTGTCGCAAATTGTAATTACGCCAGGGATTGCCTTTTCTATAGTGAATTTTTCAAAAAATAATTTTTTACTGTCGCAAATTTTAGTTGTGCCAGGGATTGCCTTTTCTATAGTAAATTTTTCAAAAAATAATTTTTTACTGTCGCAAATTTTAATTGCGCCAGGGATTGCCTTTTCTATATAAATTTTTCAAAAACTAATTTTTTACTGTCGAAAATTTTAATTACGCCAGGGATTGCCTTTTCTATAGTAAATTATTCAAAAAATAATTTTTTACTGTCGCAAATTTTAATTGCGCCAAGGATTGCCTTTTCTATAGTAAATTTTGCAAAAAAATAATTTTTTACTGTCGTAAAATTTTAAATACGCCAGGGATTGCCTTTTCTATAGTAAATTTTTCAAAAAATAATTTTTACTGTCGCAAATTTTAATTGCGCCAGGGATTGCCTTTTCTACAGTAAATTTTTCAAAAAATAATTTTATACTGTCGCAAATTTTAATTACGCCAGGGATTGCTTTTTCTACAGTAAATTTTTCAAAAAATAATTTTTTACTGTCGCAAATTTTAATTACGTCAGGGATTGCCTTTTATATAGTAAATTTTTCAAAATTTAATTTTTTACTGTCGCAAATTTTAATTGCGCCAGGGATTGCCTTTTCTATAGTAAATTTTTCAAAAACTAATTTTTTATTGTCGAAAATTTTAATTACGCCAGGGATTGCCTTTTCTATTGTAAATTATTCAAAAAATAATTTTTTACTGTCGCAAATTTTAATTGCGCCTAGGATTGCCTTTTCTGTAGTAAATTTTGCAAAAAAATAATTTTTTACTGTCGCAAATTTTAATTACGCCAGGGATTGCCTTTTCTATAGCAATTTTTCAAAAAATAATTTTTTACTGTCGCAAATTTTAATTGCGCCAGGGATTGCCTTTTCTATAGTAAATTTTTCAAAAAATAATTTTTTACTGTCGCAAATTTTAAATACGCCAGGGATTGCCTTTTCTATAGTAAATTTTTCAAAAAATAATTTTTTACTGTCGCAAATTTTAAATCCGCCAGGGATTGCCTTTTCTATAGTAAATTATTCAAAAAATAATTTTTCACTGTCGGAAATTTTAATTGCGCCAGGGATTGCCTTTTCTACAGTAAATTTTTCAAAAAATAATTTTCTACTGTCGCAAATTTTAATTACGCCAGGGATTGCCTTTTCTGTAGTAAATTTTTCAAAAAATAATTCTTTACTGTCGCAAATTTTAATTACGCCAGGGATTGCCTTTTCTATAGTAAATTTTTCAAAAAATAATTTTTTACTGTCGCAAATTTTAATTGCGCCAGGGATTGCCTTTTCTATAGTAAATTTTTCAAAAAATAATTTTTTACTGTCGCAAATTTTAATTGCGCCAGGGAATGCCTTTTCTATAGTAAATTTTGCAAAAAATAATTTTTTACTGTCGCAAATTTTAATTGCGCCAGATATTGCCATTTCTATAGTAAATTTTTCAAAAAATAATTTTTTACTGTCGCAAATTTTAATTGCGCCAGGGATTGCCTTTTCTACAGTAAATTTTTCAAAAACTAATTTTTTATTGTCGCAAATTTTAATTACCGCAAGGATTGCCTTTTCTACAGTAAATTATTCAAAAAATAATTTTTTACTGTCGCAAATTTTAATTACGCCAGGGATTGCCTTTTCTACAGTAAATTTTTCAAAAATTAATTTTTTACTGTCGCAAATTTTAAATCCGCCAGGGATTGCCTTTTCTATAGTAAATTATTCAAAAACTAATTTTTTACTGTCGCAAATTTTAATTACGCAAGGGATTGCCTTTTCAATAGTAAATTTTTCAAAAAATAATTTTTTACTGTCGCAAATTTTAATTGCGCCAGGGATTGCTTTTCTACAGTAAATTTTTCAAAAACTAATTTTTTACTGTCGCAAATTTTAAATCCGCCAGATATTGCCTTTTCTATAGTAAATTATTCAAAAACTAATTTTTACTGTCGCAAATTTTATTTACGCAAGGGATTGCCTTTTCTATAGTAAATTTTTCAAAAAATAATTTTTTACTGTCGCAAATTTTAATTGCGCCAGGGATTGCCTTTTCTATAGTAAATTTTTCAAAAAATAATTTTTTACTGTCGCAAATTTTAATTGCGCCAGGGATTGCCTTTTCTACAGTAAATTTTTCAAAAAATAATTTTTTA
Organism: Dioctria linearis; assembly: GCA_963930735.1. Lineage (NCBI taxonomy): Eukaryota > Metazoa > Arthropoda > Insecta > Diptera > Asilidae > Dioctria > Dioctria linearis. The sequence continues at coordinate 125,661 of CAWVNZ010000544.1, forward strand.
CTGCCGCAAATTTTAATTGCGCCAGGGATTGCCTTTTCTACAGTAAATTTTTCAAAAACTAATTTTTTACTGTCGCAAATTTTAATTAAGCAAAGGATTGCCTTTTCTACAGTAAATTAGTCAAAAAATAATTTTTTACTGTCGCAAATTTTAATTACGCCAGGGATTGCCTTTTCTACAGTAAATTTTTCAAAAATTAATTTTTTACTGTCGCAAATTTTAAATCCGCCAGGGATTGCCTTTTCTATAGTAAATTATTCAAAAACTAATTTTTACTGTCGCAAATTTTAATTACGCAAGGGATTGCCTTTTCTATAGTAAATTTTTCAAAAAATAATTTTTTACTGTCGCAAATTTTAATTGCGCCAGGGATTGCTTTTCTACAGTAAATTTTTCAAAAACTAATTTTTTACTGTCGCAAATTTTAATTACGCCAGGAATTGCCTTTTCCATAGTAAATTTTTCAAAAAATAATTTTTTACTGTCGCAAATTTTAATTGCGCCAGGGATTGCCTTTTCTACAGTAAATTTTTCAAAAAATAATTTTTTACTATCGCAAATTTTAATTACGCCGTGGATTGCCTTTTCTATAGTAAATTTTTCAAAAATTAATTTTATACTGTCGCAAATTTTAATTGCGCCAGGGATTGCCTTTTCTGTAGTAAATTTTTCAAAAATTAATTTTTTACTGTCGCAAATTTTAAATCCGCCAGGGATTGCCTTTTCTATAGTAAATTTTTCAAAAAATAATTGTTTACTGTCGCAAATTTTAATTGCGCCAGGGATTGCCTTTTCTACAGTAAATTTTTCAAAAAATAATTTTTTCCTGTCGTCGCAAATTTTAATTACGCCAGGGATTGCCTTTTCTACAGTAAATTTTTCAAAAAATAATTTTTTACTGTCGCAAATTTTAATTACGCCAGGGATTGCCTTTTCTACAGTAAATTTTTCAAAAATTAATTTTTTACTGTCGCAAATTTTAATTACGCCAGGGATTGCCTTTTCTATAGTAAATTTTTCAAAAAATAATTTTTTACTGTCGCAAATTTTAATTGCGCCAGGGATTGCCTTTTCTACAGTAAATTTTTCAAAAAATAATTTTTTACTGTCGCAAATTTTAATTACGCCAGGCATTGCCTTTTTTATAGTAAATTTTTCAAAAAATAATTTTTTACTGTCGCAAATTTTAATTGCGCCAGGGATTGCCTTTTCTATAGTAAATTTTTCAAAAACTAATTTTTTACTGTCGGAAGTTTTAATTGCGCCAGGGATTGCCTTTTCTATAGTAAATTTTTCAAAATTTAATTTTATACTGTCGCAAATTTTAATTGCGCCAGGGATTGCCTTTTCTATAGTAAATTTTTCAAAATTTAATTTTATACTGTCGAAATTTTTAATTACGCCAGGGATTGCCTTTTCTATAGTAAATTATTCAAAAAATAATTTTTACTGTCGCAAATTTTAATTGCGCCAGGGATTGCCTTTTCTATAGTAAATGTTTCAAAATTTAATTTTTTACTGTCGCAAATTTTAAATCCGCCAGGGATTGCCTTTTCTATAGTAAATTATTCAAAAAATAATTTTTTACTGTCGCAAATTTTAATTGCGCCAGGGATTGCCTTTTCTACAGCAAATTATTCAAAAAATGATTTTCTATTGTCGCAAATTTTAATTGCGCCAGGGATTGCCTTTTCTATAGTAAATTTTTCGAAAACTAATTTTTTACTGTCACAAGTTTTAATTACGCCAGGGATTGCCTTTTCTATGGTAAATTTTTCAAAAATTAATTTTTTACTGTCGCAAATTTTAATTGCGCCAGGGATTGCCTTTTCTATAGTGAATTTTTCAAAAAATAATTTTTTACTGTCGCAAATTTTAATTGCACCAAGGATTGCCTTTTCTATAGTAAATTTTTCAAAAATTAATTTTTTACTGTCGCAAATTTTAAATACGCCAGTGATTGCCTTTTATATAGTAAATTTTTCAAAAACTAATGTTTTACTGTCGGAAATTTTAAATGCGCCAGGGATTGCCTTTTCTTTAGTAAATTTTTCACAAATTAATTTTTTACTGTCGCAAATTTTAAATACGCCAGGGATTGCATTTTCTATAGTAAATTTTTGAAAAATTAATTTTTTACTGTCGCAAATTTTAAATACGCCAGGGATTGCCTTTTCTATAGTAAATTATTCAAAAAATAATTTTTTACTGTCGCAAATTTTAATTACGCCAGGGATTGCCTTTTCTATAGTAAATTTTTCAAAAATTAATTTTTTACTGTCGCAAATTTTAATTACGCCAGGGATTGCCTTTTCTAAAGTAAATTTTTCAAAAAATAATTTTCTACTGTCGCAAATTTTAATTGCGGCAGGGATTGCCTTTTATATAGTAAATTTTTAAAAAATTTAATTTTTTACTGTCGCAAATTTTAAATCCGCTAGGGATTGCCTTTTCTATAGTAAATTATTCAAAAAATAATTTTTTACTTTCGCAAATTTTAATTGGGCAAGGGATTGCCTTTTCTACAGTAAATTTTTTCAAAAAATTATTTTTTACTGTCGCAAATTTTAATTAGGCCAGGGATTGCCTTTTATATAGTAAATTATTCAAAACATAATTTTTTACTGTCGCAAATTTTAATTGCGCCAGGGATTGCCTTTTCTACAGTAAATTTTTCAAAAAATAATTTTCTACTGTCGCAAATTTTAATTGCGCCAGGGTTTGCCTTTTCTATAGTAAATTTTTCAAAAACTAATTTTTTACTGTCGCAAATTTTAAATACGCCAGGGATTGCCTTTTCTATAGTAAATTATTAAAAAAATAATTTTTTACTGTCGCAAATTTTAATTACGTCAGGGATTGCCTTTTCTATAGTAAATTTTTCAAAAACTAATGTTTTACTGTCGCAAGTTTTAATTACGCCAGGGATTGCCTTTTCTATAGTAAATTTTTCAAAAATTAATTTTTTACTGTCGCAAATTTTAATTGCGCCAGGGATTGCCTTTTCTATAGTGAATTTTTCAAAAAATAATTTTTTACTGTCGCAAATTTTAATTGCACCAGGGATTGCCTTTTCTATAAAAAATTTTTCAAAAATTAATTTTTTACTGTCGAAAATTTTAAATACGCCAGGGATTGCCTTTTCTATAGTAAATTTTTCAAAAACTAATTTTTTACTGTCGCAAATTTTAAATGGCCAGGGATTGCCTTTTCTATAGTAAATTTTTCACAAATTAATTTTTAACTGTCGCAAATTTTAAATACGCCAGGTATTGCCTTTTCTATAGTAAATTTTTCAAAAATTAATTTTTTACTGTCGCAAATTTTAAATACGCCAGGGATTGCCTTTTCTATAGTAAAATATTCAAAAAATAATTTTTTACTGTCGCAAATTTTAATTACGACAGGGATTGCCTTTTCTATAGTAAATGTTTCAAAAATTTATTTTTTACTGTCGCAAATTTTAATTACGCCAGGGATTGCCTTTTCTATAGTAAATTTTTCAAAAAATAATTTTCTACTGTCGCAAATTTTAATTGCGCCAGGGATTGCCTTTTCTATAGTAAATTTTGCAAAAAATACTTTTTTTTTCTGTCACAAATTTTAATTACGCCAGGAATTGCCCTTTCTACAGTAAATTTTTCAAAAAAAAATTGTTAACTGTCGAAAATTTTAATTACGCCAGGGATTGCCTTTTCTATAGTAAATTTTGCAAAAAAATAATTTTTTACTGTCGCAAATTTTAATTGCGCCAGGGATTGCCTTTTCTATAGTAAATTTTTCAAAAACTAATTTTTTACTGTCGCAAATTTTAAATACGCCAGGGATTGCCTTTTCTATAGTAAATTATTCAAAAAATAATTTTTTACTGTCGCAAATTTTAATTACGTCAGGGATTGCCTTTTCTATAGTAAATTTTTCAAAAACTAATTTTTTACTGTCGCAAATTTTAATTGTGCCAGGGAATGCCTTTTCTATAGTAAATTTTGCAAAAAATAATTTTTTACTGTCGCAAATTTTAATTGCGCCAGAGATTGCTTTTCTATAGTAAATTTTCCAAAAAATAATTTTTTACTGTCGCAAATTTTAATTGAGCCAGAGATTGCCTTTTCTACAGTAAATTTTTTACTGTCGCAAATTTTAGTTACGCCAAGGATTGCCTTTTCTACAGTAAATTATTCAAAAAATAATTTTTTACTGTCGCAAATTTTAATTACGCCAGGGATTGCCTTTTCTACAGTAAATTTTTCAAAAATTAATTTTTTACTGTCGCAAATTTTAAATCGGCCAGGGATTGCCTTTTCTATAGTAAATTATTCAAAAACTAATTTTTTACTGTCGCAAATTTTAATTACGCCAGGGATTGCCTTTTCTATAGTAAATTTTTCAAAAAATAATTTTTTACTGTCGCAAATTTTAATTGCGCCATGGATTGCTTTTCTACAGTAAATTTTTCAAAAACTAATTTTTTACTGTCGCAAATTTTAATTACGCCAGATATTGCCTTTTCTATAGTAAATTTTTCAAAAAATAATTTTTTACTGTCGCAAATTTTAATTACGCCGGGGATTGCCTTTTCTATAGTAAATTTTTCAAAAATTAATTTTATACTGTCGCAAATTTTAATTGCGCCAGGGATTGCCTTTTCTATAGTAAATTTTTCGAAATTTAATTTTTTACTGTCGCAAATTTTAAATCCGCCAGGGATTTCCTTTTCTATAGTAAATTATTCAAAAAATAATTTTTTACTGTCGCAAATTTTAATTGCGCCAGGGATTGCTTTTCTACAGTAAATTTTTTAAAAAATAATTTTTTTCTGTCGTCGCAAATTTTAATTACGCCAGGGATTGCCTTTTCTACAGTAAATTTTAATTGCGCCATGGATTGCTTTTCTACAGTAAATTTTTCAAAAACTAATTTTTTACTGTCGCAAATTTTAATTACGCCAGGGATTGCCTTTTCTACAGTAAATTTTTCAAAAAATAATTTTTTACTGTCGCAAATTTTAATTACGCCGGGGATTGCCTTTTCTATAGTAAATTTTTCAAAAATTAATTTTATACTGTCGCAAATTTTAATTACCCCAGGCATTGCCTTTTCTATAGTAAATTTTTCAAAAAATAATTTTTTACTGTCGCAAGTTCTAACTGCGCCAGGGATTGCCTTTTCTATAGCAAATTTTTCAAAATTTAATTTTATACTGTCGCAAATATTAATTACGCCAGGGATTGCCTTTTCTATAGTAAATTTTTCAAAAAATAATTTTTTACTGTCGCAAATTTTAATTGCGCCAGGGATTGCCTTTTCTACAGTAAATTTTTCAAAAAATAATTTTTTACTGTCGCAAATTTTAATTACGCAAGGCACTGCCTTTTCTATAGTAAATTTTTCAAAAAATAATTTTTTACTGTCGCAAATTTTAATTGCGCCAGGGATTGAATTTTCTATAGTAAATTTTTCAAAAAATAATTTTTTACTGTCGGAAGTTTTAATTGCGCCAGGGATTGCCTTTTCTATAGTAAATTTTTCAAAATTTAATTTTATACTGTCGCAAATTTTAATTGCGCCAGGGATTGCCTTTGCTATAGTAAATTTTTCAAAATTTAATTTTATACTGTCGAAAATTTTAATTACGCCAGGGATTGCCTTTTCTATAGTAAATTATTCAAAAAATAATTTTTTACTGTCGCAAATTTTAATTGCGCCAGGGATTGCCTTTTCTATAGTAAATTTTTCGAAATTTAATTTTTTACTGTCGCAAATTTTAAATCCGCCAGGGATTTCCTTTTCTATAGTAAATTATTCAAAAAATAATTTTTTACTGTCGCAAATTTTAATTGCGCCAGGGATTGCCTTTTCTACAGTAAATTATTCAAAAAATAATTTTCTATTGTCGCAAATTTTAATTTCGCCAGGGATTGCCTTTTCTATAGTAAATTTTTCAAAAATTAATTTTTTACTGTCGCAAATTTTAAATACGCCAGGGATTGCCTTTTCTATAGTAAATTATTCAAAAAATAATTTTTTACTGTCGCAAATTTTAATTACGCCAGGGATTGCCTTTTCTATAGTAAATGTTTCAAAAATTTATTTTTTACTGTCGCAAATTTTAATTACGCCAGGGATTGCCTTTTCTATAGTAAATTTTTCAAAAAATAATTTTCTACTGTCGCAAATTTTAATTGCGCCAGGGATTGCCTTTTCTATAGTAAATTTTGCAAAAAATACTTTTTTTTTCTGTCACAAATTTTAATTACGCCAGGAATTGCCCTTTCTACAGTAAATTTTTCAAAAAAAAATTGTTAACTGTCGAAAATTTTAATTACGCCAGGGATTGCCTTTTCTATAGTAAATTTTGCAAAAAAATAATTTTTTACTGTCGCAAATTTTAATTGCGCCAGGGATTGCCTTTTCTATAGTAAATTTTTCAAAAACTAATTTTTTACTGTCGCAAATTTTAAATACGCCAGGGATTGCCTTTTCTATAGTAAATTATTCAAAAAATAATTTTTTACTGTCGCAAATTTTAATTACGTCAGGGATTGCCTTTTCTATAGTAAATTTTTCAAAAACTAATTTTTTACTGTCGCAAATTTTAATTGTGCCAGGGAATGCCTTTTCTATAGTAAATTTTGCAAAAAATAATTTTTTACTGTCGCAAATTTTAATTGCGCCAGAGATTGCTTTTCTATAGTAAATTTTCCAAAAAATAATTTTTTACTGTCGCAAATTTTAATTGAGCCAGAGATTGCCTTTTCTACAGTAAATTTTTTACTGTCGCAAATTTTAATTACGCCAAGGATTGCCTTTTCTACAGTAAATTATTCAAAAAATAATTTTTTACTGTCGCAAATTTTAATTACGCCAGGGATTGCCTTTTCTACAGTAAATTTTTCAAAAATTAATTTTTTACTGTCGCAAATTTTAAATCCGCCAGGGATTGCCTTTTCTATAGTAAATTATTCAAAACCTAATTTTTTACTGTCGCAAATTTTAATTACGCCAGGGATTGCCTTTTCTATAGTAACTTTTTCAAAAAATAATTTTTTACTGTCGCAAATTTTAATTGCGCCATGGATTGCTTTTCTACAGTAAATTTTTCAAAAACTAATTTTTTACTGTCGCAAATTTTAATTACGCCAGATATTGCCTTTTCTATAGTAAATTTTTCAAAAAATAATTTTTTACTGTCGCAAATTTTAATTACGCCGGGGATTGCCTTTTCTATAGTAAATTTTTCAAAAATTAATTTTATACTGTCGCAAATTTTAATTGCGCCAGGGATTGCCTTTTCTATAGTAAATTTTTCGAAATTTAATTTTTTACTGTCGCAAATTTTAAATCCGCCAGGGATTTCCTTTTCTATAGTAAATTATTCAAAAAATAATTTTTTACTGTCGCAAATTTTAATTGCGCCAGGGATTGCCTTTTCTACAGTAAATTTTTCAAAAAATAATTTTTTTCTGTCGTCGCAAATTTTAATTACGCCAGGGATTGCCTTTTCTACAGTAAATTTTAATTGCGCCATGGATTGCTTTTCTACAGTAAATTTTTCAAAAACTAATTTTTTACTGTCGCAAATTTTAATTACGCCAGGGATTGCCTTTTCTACAGTAAATTTTTCAAAAAATAATTTTTTACTGTCGCAAATTTTAATTACGCCGGGGATTGCCTTTTCTATAGTAAATTTTTCAAAAATTAATTTTATACTGTCGCAAATTTTAATTACCCCAGGCATTGCCTTTTCTATAGTAAATTTTTCAAAAAATAATTTTTTACTGTCGCAAGTTCTAACTGCGCCAGGGATTGCCTTTTCTATAGCAAATTTTTCAAAATTTAATTTTATACTGTCGCAAATATTAATTACGCCAGGGATTGCCTTTTCTATAGTAAATTTTTCAAAAAATAATTTTTTACTGTCGCAAATTTTAATTGCGCCAGGGATTGCCTTTTCTACAGTAAATTTTTCAAAAAATAATTTTTTACTGTCGCAAATTTTAATTACGCAAGGCATTGCCTTTTCTATAGTAAATTTTTCAAAAAATAATTTTTTACTGTCGCAAATTTTAATTGCGCCAGGGATTGAATTTTCTATAGTAAATTTTTCAAAAAATAATTTTTTACTGTCGGAAGTTTTAATTGCGCCAGGGATTGCCTTTTCTATAGTAAATTTTTCAAAATTTAATTTTATACTGTCGCAAATTTTAATTGCGCCAGGGATTGCCTTTGCTATAGTAAATTTTTCAAAATTTAATTTTATACTGTCGAAAATTTTAATTATGCCAGGGATTGCCTTTTCTATAGTAAATTATTCAAAAAATAATTTTTTACTGTCGCAAATTTTAATTGCGCCAGGGATTGCCTTTTCTATAGTAAATTTTTCGAAATTTAATTTTTTACTGTCGCAAATTTTAAATCCGCCAGGGATTTCCTTTTCTATAGTAAATTATTCAAAAAATAATTTTTTACTGTCGCAAATTTTAATTGCGCCAGGGATTGCCTTTTCTACAGTAAATTATTCAAAAAATAATTTTCTATTGTCGCAAATTTTAATTGCGCCAGGGATTGCCTTTTCTATAGTAAATTTTCCAAAAATTAATTTTTTACTGTCGCAAATTTTAAATACGCCAGGGATTGCCTTTTCTATAGTAAATTATTCAAAAAATAATTTTTTACTGTCGCAAATTTTAATTACGCCAGGGATTGCCTTTTCTATAGTAAATTTTTCAAAAATTAATTTTTTACTGTCGCAAATTTTAATTACGCCAGGGATTGCCTTTTCTATAGTAAATTTTTCAAAAAATAATTTTCTACTGTCGCAAATTTTAATTGCGCCAGGGATTGCCTTTTCTATAGTAAATTTTGCAAAAAATAATTTTTTACTGTCACAAATTTTAATTACGCCAGGAATTTCCCTTTCTACAGTAAATTTTTCACAAAAAAAATTGTTAACTGTCGAAAATTTTAATTACGCCAGGGATTGCCTTTTCTATAGTAAATTTTGCAAAAAAATATTTTTTTACTGTCGCAAATTTTAATTGCGCCAGGGATTGCCTTTTCAATAGTAAATTTTTCAAAAACTAATTTTTTACTGTCGCAAATTTTAAATACGCCAGGGATTGCCTTTTCTATAGTAAATTATTCAAAAAATAATTTTTTACTGTCGCAAATTTTAATTATGTCAGGGATTGCCTTTTCTATAGTAAATTTTTCAAAAACTAATTTTTTACTGTCGCAAATTTTAATTACGCCAGGGATTGCCTTTTCTATAGTAAATTTTTCAAAAACTAATTTTTTACTGTCGAAAATTTTAATTACGCCAGGGATTGCCTATTCTATAGTAAATTATTCAAAAAATAATTTTTTACTGTCGCAAATTTTAATTGCGCCAGGGATTGCCCTTTCTATAGTAAATTTTTCAAAATTTAATTTTTTACTGTCGCAAATTTTAAATCCGCTAGGGATTGCCTTTTCTATAGTAAATTATTCAAAAAATAATTTTTTACTTTCGCAAATTTTAAATGGGCCAGGGATTGCCTTTTCTACAGTAAATTTTTTCAAAAAATTATTTTTTACTGTCGCAAATTTTAATTACGCCCGGGATTGCCTTTTCTATAGTAAATTATTCAAAACATAATTTTTTACTGTCGCAAATTTTAATTGCGCCAGGGATTGCCATTTCTACAGTAAATTTTTCAAAAAATAATTTTCTACTGTCGCAAATTTTAATTGCGCCAGGGATTGCCTTTTCTATAGTAAATTTTTCAAAAACTAATTTTTTACTGTCGCAAGTTTTAATTACGCCAGGGATTGCCATTTCTATAGTAAATTTTTCAAAAATTAATTTTTTACTGTCGCAAATTTTAATTGCGCCAGGGATTGCCTTTTCTATAGTAAATTTTTCAAAAAATAATTTTTTACTGTCGCAAATTTTAAATAAGCCAGGGATTGCCTCTTCTATAGTAAATTATTCAAAAAATAATTTTTTACTGTCGCAAATTTTAATTACGTCAGGGATTGCCTTTTCTATAGTAAATTTTTCAAAAACTAATTTTTTACTGTCGAAAGTTTTAATTACGCCAGGGATTGCCTTTTCTATAGTAAATTTTTCAAAAATTAATTTTTTACTGTGGCAAATTTTATTTGCGCCAGGGATTGCCTTTTCTATAGTGAATTTTTCAAAAAATAATTTTTTACTGTCGCAAATTTTAATTGCACCAGGGATTGCCTTTTCTATAGTAAATTTTTCAAAAATTAATTTTTTACTGTCGCAAATTTTAAATACGCCAGGGATTGCCTTTTCTATAGTAAATTTTTCAAAAACTAATTTTTTACTGTCGCAAATTTTAAATGCGCCAGGGATTGCCTTTTCTATAGTAAATTTTTCACAAATTAATTTTTAACTGTCGCAACTTTTAAATACGCCAGGGATTGCCTTTTCTATAGTAAATTTTTCAAAAATTAATTTTTTACTGTCGCAAATTTTAAATACGCCAGGGATTGCCTTTTCTATAGTGAATTTTTCAAAAAATAATTTTTTACTGTCGCAAATTTTAATTGCACCAGGGATTGCCTTTTCTATAGTAAATTTTTCAAAAATTAATTTTTTACTGTCGCAAATTTTAAATACGCCAGGGATTGCCTTTTCTATAGTAAATTTTTCAAAAACTAATTTTTTACTGTCGCAAATTTTAAATGCGCCAGGGATTGCCTTTTCTATAGTAAATTTTTCACAAATTAATTTTTAACTGTCGCAACTTTTAAATACGCCAGGGATTGCCTTTTCTATAGTAAATTTTTCAAAAATTAATTTTTTACTGTCGCAAATTTTAAATACGCCAGGGATTGCCTTTTCTATAGTAAATTATTCAAAAAATAATTTTTTACTGTCGCAAATTTTAATTACGCCAGGGATTGCCTTCTCTATAGTAAATTTTTCAAAAATTAATTTTTTACTGTCGCAAATTTTAATTACGCCAGGGATTGCCTTTTCTATAGTAAATTTTTCAAAAAATAATTTTCTACTGTCGCAAATTTTAATTGCGCCAGGGATTGCCTTTTCTATAGTAAATTTTGCAAAAAATAATTTTTTACTGTCACAAATTTTAATTACGCCAGGAATTGCCCTTTCTACAGTAAATTTTTCAAAAAAAAATTGTTAACTGTCGAAAATTTTAATTACGCCAGGGATTGCCTTTTCTATAGTAAATTTTGCAAAAAAATAATTTTTTACTGTCGCAAATTTTAATTGCGCCAGGGATTGCCTTCTCTATAGTAAATTTTTCAAAAACTAATTTTTTACTGTCGCAAATTTTAAATACGCCAGGGATTGCCTTTTCTATAGTAAATTATTCAAAAAATAATTTTTTACTGTCGCAAATTTTAATTACGTCAGGGACTGCCTTTTCTATAGTAAATTTTTCAAAAACTAATTTTTTACTGTCGCAAATTTTAAATACGCCAGGGATTGCCTTTTCTATAGTAAATTTTTCACAAATTAATTTTTAACTGTCGCAAATTTTAAATACGCCAGGGATTGCCTTTTCTATAGTAAATTTTTCAAAAATTAATTTTTTACTGTCGCAAATTTTAAATACGCCAGGGATTGCCTTTTCTATAGTAAATTATTCAAAAAATAATTTTTTACTGTCGCAAATTTTAATTACGCCAGGGATTGCCTTCTCTATAGTAAATTTTTCAAAAATTAATTTTTTACTGTCGCAAATTTTAATTACGCCAGGGATTGCCTTTTCTATAGTAAATTTTTCAAAAAATAATTTTCTACTGTCGCAAATTTTAATTGCGCCAGGGATTGCCTTTTCTATAGTAAATTTTGCAAAAAATAATTTTTTACTGTCACAAATTTTAATTATTCGAGGAATTGCCCTTTCTACAGTAAATTTTTCAAAAAAAAAATTGTTAACTGTCGAAAATTTTAATTACGCCAGGGATTGCCTTTTCTATAGTAAATTTTGCAAAAAAATAATTTTTTACTGTCGCAAATTTTAATTGCGCCAGGGATTGCCTTTTCTATAGTAAATTTTTCAAAAACTAATTTTTTACTGTCGCAAATTTTAAATACGCCAGGGATTGCCTTTTCTATAGTAAATTATTCAAAAAATAATTTTTTACTGTCGCAAATTTTAATTACGTCAGGGATTGCCTTTTCTATAGTAAATTTTTCAAAAACTAATTTTTTACTGTCGCAAATTTTAAATACGCCAGGGATTGCCTTTTCTATAGTAAATTTTTCACAAATTAATTTTTAACTGTCGCAAATTTTAAATACGCCAGGGATTGCCTTTTCTATAGTAAATTTTTCAAAAATTAATTTTTTACTGTCGCAAATTTTAAATACGCCAGGGATTGCCTTTTCTATAGTAAATTATTCAAAAAATAATTTTTTACTGTCGCAAATTTTAATTACGCCAGGGATTGCCTTCTCTATAGTAAATTTTTCAAAAATTAATTTTTTACTGTCGCAAATTTTAATTACGCCAGGGATTGCCTTTTCTATAGTAAATTTTTCAAAAAATTAATTTTCTACTGTCGCAATTTTAATTGCGCCAGGGATTGCCTTTTCTATAGTAAATTTTGCAAAAAATAATTTTTTACTGTCACAAATTTTAATTATTCGAGGAATTGCCCTTTCTACAGTAAATTTTTCAAAAAAAAAATTGTTAACTGTCGAAAATTTTAATTACGCCAGGGATTGACTTTTCTATAGTAAATTTTGCAAAAAAATAATTTTTTACTGTCGCAAATTTTAATTGCGCCAGGGATTGCCTTTTCTATAGTAAATTTTTCAAAACTAATTTTTTACTGTCGCAAATTTTAAATACGCCAGGGATTGCCTTTTCTATAGTAAATTATTCAAAAAATAATTTTTTACTGTCGCAAATTTTAATTACGTCAGGGATTACCTTTTCTATAGTAAATTTTTCAAAAACTAATTTTTTACTATCGCAAATTTTAATTACGCCAGGGATTGCCTTTTCTATAGTAAATTTTTCAAAAACTAATTTTTTACTGTAGAAAATTTTAATTACGCCAGGATTGCCTATTCTATAGTAAATTATTCAAAAAATAATTTTTTACTGTCGCAAATTTTAATTGCGCCAGGGATTGCCTTTTCTATAGTAAATTTTTCAAAATTTAATTTTTTACTGTCGCAAATTTTAAATCCGCTAAGGATTGCCTTTTCTATAGTAAATTATTCAAAAAATAATTTTTTACTTTCGCAAATTTTAATTGGGCCAGGGATTGCCTTTTCTTCAGTAAATTTTTTCAAAAAATTATTTTTTACTGTCGCAAATTTTAATTACGCCAGGCACTGCCCTTTTCTATAGTAAATTATTCAAAACATAATTTTTTACTGTCGTAAATTTTAATTGCGCCAGGGATTGCCTTTTCTACAGTAAATTTTTCAAAAAATAATTTTTTACTGTCGCAAATTTTAATTACGCCAGAGATTGCCTTTTCTATAGTAAATTTTTCAAAAACTAATTTTTTACTGTAGAAAATTTTAATTACGCCAGGGATTGCCTATTCTATAGTAAATTATTCAAAAAATAATTTTTTACTGTCGCAAATTTTAATTACGCCAGGGATTGCCTTTTCTATAGTAAATTTTTCAAAATTTAATTTTTTTACTGTCGCAAATTTTAAATCCGCCAGGGATTGCCTTTTCTATAGTAAATTATTCAAAAAATAATTTTTTACTGTCGCAAATTTTAATTGCGCCAGGGATTGCCTTTTCTATAGTAAATTATTCAAAAAATAATTTTTTACTGTCGCAAATTTTAATTTCGCCAAGGTTTGCCTTTTCTATAGTAAATTTTTCAAAAATTAATATTTCACTGTCGCAAATTTTAATTACGCCAGGGATTGCCTTTCTATAGTAAATTTTTCAAAAAATAATTTTCTACTGTCGCAAATTTTAATTGCGCCAGGGATTGCCTTCTCTATAGTAAATTTTGCCAAAAATAACTTTTTACTGTCACAAATTTTAATTACGCCAGGAATTGCCTTTTCTACAGTAAATTTTTCAAAAAAAAAATTGTTTACTGTCGAAAATTTTAATTACGCCAGGGATTGCCTTTTCTATAGTAAATTTTGCTAAAAAATAATTTTTTACTGTCGCAAATTTTAATTGCGCCAGGGATTGCTTTTTCTATAGTAAATTTTTCAAAACTAATTTTTTATTGTCGCAAATTTTAAACACACCAGGGATTGCCTTTTCTATAGTAAATTATTCAAAAAATAATTTTTTACTGTCGCAAATTTTAATTACGCCAGGGATTGCCTTTTCTATAGTAAATTTTTCAAAAACTAATTTTTTACTGTCCCAAATTTTAATTACGACAGGGATTGATTGTCTTTTCTATAGTAAATTTTTCAAAAATTAATTTTTTACTGTCGAAAATTTTAATTACGCCAGGGATTGCCTTTTCTACAGTAAATTTTTCAAAAAATAATTTTCTACTGTCGCAAATTTTAATTGCGCCAAGGATTGCCTTTTCTATAGTAAATTTTTCACAAATTAATTTTTACTGTCGCAAATTTTAAATACTCCAGGGATTGCCTTTTCTATAGTAAATTTTTCAAAAATTAATTTTTTACTGCCGCAAATTTAAATACGCCAGGGATTGCATTTTCTATAGTAAATTATTCAAGAAATAATTTTTTACTGTCGCAAATTTTAATTGCGCCAGGGATTGCCTTTTCTATAGTAAATTTTTCAAAATTTAATTTTTTTACTGTCGCAAATTTTAAATCCGCCAGGGATTGCCTTTTCTATAGTAAATTATTCAAAAAATAATTTTTTACTATCGCAAATTTTAACTGCGCCAGGGATTGCCTTTTCTACAGTAAATTTTTCAAAAATTATTTTTTACTCTCGCAATTTTAATTACGCCAGGGATTGCCTTTTCTATAGTAAATTATTCAAAAACATAATTTTTACTGTCGCAAATTTTAATTGCGCCAAGGATTGCCTTTTCTATAGTAAATTTTTCAAAAACTAATTTTTTTACTGTCGCAAATTTTAATTGCGCCAGGGATTGCCTTTTCTACAGTAAATTTTTCAAAAAAAAATTTTTTACTGTCGCAAATTTTAATTACGCCAGGGATTGCCTTTTCTATTGTAAATTATTCAAAACATAAGTTTTTACTGTCGCAAATTTTAATTGCGCCAGGGATTGCCTTTTCTACAGTAAATTTTTCAAAAAATAATTTTCTACTGTCGCAAATTTTAATTGCGCCAAGGATTGCTTTTTCTATAGTAAATTTTTCACAATTTAATTTTTTACTGTCGCAAATTTTAAATACGCCAGGGATTGCCTTTTCTATAGTAAATTTTTCAAAAAGGAATTTTTTACTGCCGCAAATTTTAAATACGCCAGGGATTGCCTTTTCTATAGTAAATTATTCAAGAAATAATTTTTTATTGTCGCAAATTTTAATTGCGCCAGGGATTGCCTTTTCTATAGTAAATTTTTCAAAATTTAATTTTTTACTGTCGCAAATTTTAAATCCGCCAGGGATTGCCTTTTCTATAGTAAATTATTCAAAAAATAATTTTTTACTATCGCAAATTTTAATTGCGCCAGGGATTGCCTTTTCTACAGTAAATTTTTCAAAAAATTATTTTTTACTGTCGCAAATTTTAATTACGCCAGGGATTGCCTTTTCTATAGTAAATTATTCAAAACATAATTTTTTACTGTCGCAAATTTTAATTGCGCCAGGGATTGCCTTTTCTACAGTAAATTTTTCAAAAAATAATTTTCTACTGTCGCAAATTTTAATTGCGCCAGGGATTGCCTTTTCTATAGTAAATTTTTCAAAAACTAATTTTTTACTGTCGCAAATTTTAATTGCGCCAAGGATTGCCTTTTCTATAGTAAATTTTTCAAAAAATAATTTTCTACTGTCGCAAATTTTAATTGCGCCAGGGATTGCCTTTTCTATAGTAAATTTTTCAAAAATTAATTTTTTACTGTCGCAAATTTTAAATACGCCAGGGATTGCCTTTTCTATAGTAAATTTTTCAAAAATTAATTTTTTACTGTCGCAAATTTTAATTGCGCCAGGGATTGCCTTTTCCATAGTAAATTTTTCAAAAATTAATTTTTTACTGTCGCAAATTTTAAATAAGCCAGGGATTGCCATTTCTATAGTAAATTTTTCAAAAATTAATTTTTTACTGCCGCAAATTTTAAATACGCCAGGGATTGCCTTTTCTATAGTAAATTATTCAAAAAATAATTTTTTACTGTCGCAACATTTAATTACGCCAGGGATTGCCTTTCTATAGAAAATTTTTCAAAAATTAATTTTTTACTGTCGCAAATTTTAATTACGCCAGGGATTGCCTTTTCTATAGTAAATTTTTCAAAAAATAATTTTCTACTGTCGCAAATTTTAATTGCGCCAGGGATTGCCTGTTCTATAGTAAATTATTCCAAAAATAATTTGTTACTGTCGCAAATTTTAATTACGCCAGGGATTGCCATTTCTATAGTAAATTTTTCGAAAACTAATTTTTTACTGTCGCAAATTTTAATTACGACAGGGATTGCCTTTTCTATAGTAAATTTTTCAAAATTTAATTTTTTACTGGCGCAAATTTTAAATCCGCCAGGGATTGCCTTTTCTATAGTAAATTATTCAAAAAATAATTTTTTACTGTCGCAAATTTTAATTGCGCCAGGGATTGCCTTTTCTATAGTAAATTCTTCAAAAAATAATTTTTTACTGTCGCAAATTTTAATTACGGCAGGGATTGCCTTTTCTATAGTAAATTTTTCAAAAATTAATTTTTCACTGTCGCAAATTTTAATTACGCCAGGGATTGCCTTTTCTATAGTAAATTTTTCAAAAAATAATTTTCTACTGTCGCAAATTTTAATTGCGCCAGGGATTGCCTTTTCTATAGTAAATTTTGCAAAAAATAATTTTTTACTGTCACAAATTTTAATTACGCCAGGAATTGCCTTTTCTACAATAAATTTTTCGAAAAAAAAATGTTTACTGTCGAAAATTTTAATTACGCCAGGGATTGCCTTTTCTATAGTAAATTTTGCAAAAAAATAATTTTTTACTGTCGCAAATTTTAATTGCGCCAGGGATTGCCTTTTCTATAGTAAATTTTTCAAAAACTAATTTTTTACTCTCGCAAATTTTAAATACGCCAGGGATTGCCTTTTCTATAGTAAATTATTCAAAAAATTATTTTTTACTGTCGCAAATTTTAATTACGCCAGGGATTGCCTTTTCTATAGTAAATTTTTCAAAAACTAATTTTTTACTGTCGCAAATTTTAACTACGCCAGGTATTGCCTTTTCTATAGTAAATTTTTCAAAAACTAATTTTTTACTGTCGAAAATTTTAATTACGCCAGGGATTGCCTTTTCTATAGTAAATTATTCAAAAAATAATTTTTTACTGTCGCAAATTTTAATTGCGCCAGGGATTGCCTTTTCTATAGTAATTTTTTCAAAATTTAATTTTTTACTGTTGCAAATTTTAAATACGCCAGGGATTGCCTTTTCTATAGTAAATTATTCAAAAAATAATTTTTTACTGTCGAAAATTTGAATTGCGCCAGGGATTGCCTTTTCTACAGTAAATTTTTCAAAAAATAATTTTTTACTGTCGCAAATTTTAATTACGCCAGGGATTGCCTTTTATATAGTAAATTTTTCAAAAATTAATTTTTTACTGTCGCAAATTTTAAATACGCCTGGGATTGCCTTTTCTATAGTAAATTTTTCAAAAAATTATTTTTTACTGTCGCAAATTTTAATTACGCCAGGGATTGCCTTTTCTATAGTAAATTTTTCAAAATTTAATTTTTTACTGTCGCAAATTTTAATTGCGCCAGGGATTGCCTTTTCTATAGTAAATTTTTCAAAAAATAATTTTTTACTGTCGCAAATTTTAATTGCGCCAGGGATTGCCTTTTCTGTAGTAAATTTTTCAAAAACTAATTTTTTACTGTCGAAAATTTTAATTACGCCAGGGATTGCCTTTTCTATAGTAAATTATTCAAAAAATAATTTTTTACTGTCGCAAATTTTAATTGCCAGGGATTGCCTTTTCTATATAAATTTTTCAAAAACTAATTTTTTACTGTCGAAAATTTTAATTACGCCAGGGATTGCCTTTCCTATAGTAAATTATTCAAAAAATAATTTTTTACTGTCGCAAATTTTAATTGCGCCAAGGATTGCCTTTTCTATAGTAAATTTTGCAAAAAAATAATTTTTTACTGTCGCAAATTTTAAATACGCCAGGGATTGCCTTTTCTATAGTAAATTTTTCAAAAAATAATTTTTTACTGTCGCAAATTTTAATTGCGCCAGGGATTGCCTTTTCTACAGTAAATTTTTCAAAAAATAATTTTATACTGTCGCAAATTTTAATTACGCCAGGGATTGCCTTTTCTATAGTAAATTTTTCAAAAAATAATTTTTTACTGTCGCAAATTTTAATTACGCCAGGGATTGCTTTTTCTATAGTAAATTTTTCACAAAATAATTTTTTACTGTCGCAAATTTTAATTGCGCCAGGGATTGCCTTTTCTAAAGTAAATTTTTCAAAAATTAATTTTATACTGTCGCAAATTTTAAATACGCCAGGGATTGCCTTTTCTATAGTAAATTTTTCACAAATTAATTTTTTACTGTCGCAAATTTTAAATCCGCCAGGGATTGCCTTTTCTATAGTAAATTATTCAAAAAATAATTTTTTACTGTCGCAAATTTTAAATACGCCAGGGATTGCCTTTTCTACAGTAAATTTTTCAAAATTTAATTTTATACTGTCGCAAATTTTAATTGCGCCAGGGATTGCCTTTTCTATAGTAAATTTTTCAAAAAATAATTTTTTACTGTCGCAAATTTTAATTACGCTAGGGATTGCCTTTTCTATAGTAAATTTTTCAAAATTTAATTTTTTACTGTCGCAAATTTTAATTGCGCCAGGGATTGCCTTTTCTATAGTAGATTTTTCAAAAAATAATTTTTTACTGTCGCAAATTTTAATTGCGCCAGGGATTGCCTTTTCTATAGTAAATTTTTCACATATTAATTTTTTACTGTCGCAAATTTTAATTGCGCCAGGGATTGCCTTTTCTATAGTAAATTTTGCAAAAAAATAATTTTTTACTGTCGCAAATTTTAATTGCGCCAGGGATTGCCTTTTCTACAGTAAATTTTTCAAAAAATAATTTTTTACTGTCGCAAATTTTAATTTCGCCAGGGATTGCCTTTTCTATATAAATATTTCAAAAACTAATTTTTTACTGTCGAAAATTTTAATTACGCCAGGGAAAAATAATGTTCTACTGTCGCAAATTTTAATTGCGCCAAGGATTGCCTTTTCTATAGTAAATTTTGCAAAAAAATAATTTTTTACTGTGGCAAATTTTAAATACGCCAGGGATTGCCTTTTCTATAGTAAATTTTTCCAAAAATAAATTTTTACTGTCGCAAATTTTAATTGCGCCAGGGATTGCCTTTTCTATAGTAAATTTTTCAAAAAATAATTTTTTATTGTCGCAAATTTTAAATACGCCAGGGATTGCCTTTTCTATAGTAAATTTTTCAAAAAATAATTTTTTACTGTCGCAAATTTTAAATCCGCCAGGGATTGCCTTTTCTATAGTAAATAATTCAAAAAATAATTTTTCACTGTCGCAAATTTTAATTGCGCCAGGGATTGCCTTTTGTACAGTAAATTTTTCAAAAAATAATTTTCTAATGTCGCAAATTTTAATTACGCCAGGGATTGCCTTTTCTATAATAAATATTTCAAAAAATAATTCTTTACTGTCGCAAATTTTAATTACGCCAGGGATTGCCTTTTCTATAGTAAATTTTTCAAAAAATAATTTTTTACTGTCGCAAATTTTAATTGCGCCAGGGATTGCCTTTTCTATAGTAAATTTTTCAAAAAATAATTTTTTACTGTCGCAAATTTTAATTGCGCCAGGGAATGCCTTTTCTATAGTAAATTTTGCAAAAAATAATTTTTTACTGTCGCAAATTTTAATTGCGCCAGAGATTGCCTTTTCTATAGTAAATTTTTTAAAAAATAATTTTTTACTGTCACAAATTTTAATTGCGCCAGGGATTGCCTTTTCTACAGTAAATTTTTCAAAAACTAATTTTTTACTGTCGCAAATTTTAATTACGCCAAGGATTGCCTTTTCTACAGTAAATTATTCAAAAAATAATTTTTTACTGTCGCAAATTTTAATTACGCCAGGGATTGCCTTTTCTACAGTAAATTTTTCAAAAATTCATTTTTTACTGTCGCAAATTTTAAATCCGCCAGGGATTGCCTTTTCTATAGTAAATTATTCAAAAACTAATTTTTTACTGTCGCAAATTTTAATTACGCCAGGTATTGCCTTTTCTATAGTAAATTTTTCAAAAAATAATTTTTTACTGTCGCAAATTTTAATTGCGCCAGGGATTGTTTTTCTACAGTAAATTTTTCAAAAACTAATTTTTTACTGTCGCAAATTTTAATTACGCCAGGGTTTGCCTTTTCTATAGTAAATTTTTCAAAAAATAATTTTTTACTGTCGCAAATTTTAATTGCGCCAGGGATTGCCTTTTCTACAGTAAATTTTTCAAAAAACAATTTTTTACTGTCGCAAATTTTAATTACGCCGGGGATTGCCTTTTCTATAGTAAATTTTTCAAAAATTAATTTTATACTGTCGCAAATTTTAATTGCGCCAGGGATTGCCTTTTCTATAGTAAATTTTTCAAAAATTAATTTTTTACTGTCGCAAATTTTAAATCCGCCAGGGATTGCCTTTTCTATAGTAAATTTTTCAAAATTTAATTTTATACTGTCGCAAATTTTAATTGCGCCAGGGATTGCCTTTTCTATAGTAAATTTTTCAAAAAATAATTTTCTACTGTCGCAAATTTTAAATACGCCAGGGATTGCCTCTTCTATAGTAAATTTTTCAAAAAATAATTATTTACTGTCGCAAATTTTATTTGCGCCAGGGATTTTCTTTTCTACAGTAAATTTTTAAAAAAATAATTTTCTACTGTCGCAAATTTTAATTGCGCCAGGGATTGCCCTTTTCTACAGTAAATTTTACAAAAAATAATGTTATACTGTCGCAAATTTTAATTACGCCAGGGATTGCATTTTCTATAGTAAATTTTTCAAAAAATTATTGTTTACTGTCGCAAATTTTAATTACGCCAGGGATTGCTTTTTCTATAGTAAATTTTTCACAAAATAATTTTTTACTGTCGCAAATTTTAATTGCGCCAGGGATTGCCTTTTCTAAAGTAAATTTTTCAAAAATTAATTTTATACTGTCGCAAATTTTAAATACGCCAGGGATTGCCTTTTCTATAGTAAATTTTTCACAAATTAATTTTTTACTGTCGCAAATTTTGAATCCGCCAGGGATTGCCTTTCCTATAGTAAATTATTCAAAAAATAATTTTTTACTGTCGCAAATTTTAAATATGCCAGGGATTGCCTTTTCTATAGTAAATTTTTCAAAATTTAATTTTATACTGTCGCAAATTTTAATTGCGCCAGGGATTGCCTTTTCTATAGTAAATTTTAAAAAAAATAATTTTCTACTGTCGCAAATTTTAATTGCGCCAGGGATTGCCTTTTCTATAGTAAATTTTTCAAAAACTAATTTTTTACTGTCGCAAGTTTTAATTACGCCAGGGATTGCCTTTTCTACAGTAAATTTTTCAAAAAATAATTTTTTACTGTCGCAAATTTTATTTACGCCAGGGATTGCCTTTTCTATAGTAAATTTTTCAAAAATTAATTTTTTACTGTCGCAAATTTTAAATACGCCTGGGATTTCCTTTTCTATAGTAAATTTTTCAAAAAATAATTTTTTTCTGTCGCAAATTTTAATTACGCCAGGGATTGCCTTTTCTATAGTAAATTTTTCAAAATTTAATTTTTTACTGTCGCAAATTTTAATTGCGCCAGGGATTGCCTTTTCTTTAGTAAATTTTTCAAAAACTAATTTTTTACTGTCGAAAATTTTAATTACGCCAGGGATTGCCTTTTCTATAGTAAATTTTTCAAAAAATAATTTTTTACTGTCGCAAATTTTAATTGCGCCAGGGATTGCCTTTTCTATATAAATTTTTCAAAAACTAATTTTTTACTGTCGAAAATTTTAATTACGCCAGGGATTGCCTTTTCTATAGTAAATTATTCAAAAAATAATTTTTTACTGTCGCAAATTTTAACTGCGCCAAGGATTGCCTTTTCTATAGTAACTTTTGCAAAAAAATAAATTTTTACTGTCGCAAATTTTAATTGCGCCAGGGATTGCCTTTTCTGTAGTAAATTTTTCAAAAAATAATTCTTTACTGTCGCAAATTTTAATTACGCCAGGGATTGCCTTTTCTATAGTAAATTTTTCAATAAATAATTTTTTACTGTCGCAAATTTTAATTGCGCCAGGGATTGCCTTTTCTATATAAATTTTTCAAAAACTAATTTTTTACTGTCGAAAATTTTAATTACGCCAGGGATTGCCTTTTCTATAGTAAATTATTCAAAAAATAATTTTTTACTGTCGCAAATTTTAATTGCGCCAAGGATTGCCTTTTCTATAATAAATTTTGCAAAAAAATAATTTTTTACTGTCGCAAATTTTAAATACGCCAAGGATTGCCTTTTCTATAGTAAATTATTCAAAAAATAATTTTTCACTGTCGCAAATTTTAATTGCGCCAGGGATTGCCTTTTCTACAGTAAATTTTTCAAAAAATAATTTTCTATCGTCGCAAATTTTAATTACGCCAGGGATTGCCTTTTCTGTAGTAAATTTTTCAAAAAATAATTCTTTACTGTCGCAAATTTTAATTACGCCAGGGATTGCCTTTTCTATAGTAAATTTTTCAAAAAATAATTTTTTACTGTCGCAAATTTTAATTGCGCCAGGGATTGCCTTTTCTATAGTAAATTTTTCCAAAAATAATTTTTTACTGTCGCAAATTTTAATTGCGCCAGGGAATGCCTTTTCTACAGTAAATTTTTCAAAAAATAATTTTTTACTGTCGCAAATTTTAATTACGCCAGGGATTGCCTTTTATATAGTAAATTTTTCAAAAATTAATTTTTTACTGTCGCAAATTTTAAATACGCCTGGGATTGCCTTTTCTATAGTAAATTTTTCAAAAAATAATTTTTTACTGTCGCAAATTTTAATTACGCCAGGGATTGCCTTTTCTATAGTAAATTTTTCAAAATTTAATTTTTTACTGTCGCAAATTTTAATTGCTCCAGGGATTGCCTTTTCTATAGTAAATTTTTCAAAAAATAATTTTTTACTGTCGCAAATTTTAATTGCGCCAGGGATTGCCTTTTCTATAGTAAATTTTTCAAAAACTAATTTTTTACTGTCGAAAATTTTAATTACGCCAGGGATTGCCTTTTCTATAGTAAATTATTCAAAAAATAATTTTTTACTGTAGCAAATTTTAACTGCGCCAAGGATTGCCTTTTCTATAGTAAATTTTGCAAAAAAATAATTTTTTACTGTCGCAAATTTTAATTGCGCCAGGGATTGCCTTTTCTGCAGTAAATTTTTCAAAAACTAATTTTTTACTGTCGAAAATTTTAATTACGCCAGGGATTGCCTTTTCTATAGTAAATTATTCAAAAAATAATTTTTTACTGTCGCAAATTTTAATTGCCAGGGATTGCCTTTTCTATATAAATTTTTCAAAAACTAATTTTTTACTGTCGAAAATTTTAATTACGCTAGGGATTGCCTTTTCTATAGTAAATTATTCAAAAAATAATTTTTTACTGTCGCAAATTTTAATTGCGCCAAGGATTGCCTTTTCTATAGTAAATTTTGCAAAAAAATAATTTTTTACTGTCGCAAATTTTAAATACGCCAGGGATTGCCTTTTCTATAGTAAATTTTTCAAAAAATAATTTTTTACTGTCGCAAATTTTAATTGCGCCAGGGATTGCCTTTTCTACAGTAAATTTTTCAAAAAATAATTTTATACTGTCGCAAATTTTAATTACGCCAGGGATTGCCTTTTCTATAGTAAATTTTTCAAAAAATAATTTTTTACTGTCGCAAATTTTAATTACGCCAGGGATTGCTTTTTCTATAGTAAATTTTTCACAAAATAATTTTTTACTGTCGCAAATTTTAATTGCGCCAGGGATTGCCTTTTCTAAAGTAAATTTTTCAAAAATTAATTTTATACTGTCGCAAATTTTAAATACGCCAGGGATTGCCTTTTCTATAGTAAATTTTTCACAAATTAATTTTTTACTGTCGCAAATTTTAAATCCGCCAGGGATTGCCTTTTCTATAGTAAATTATTCAAAAAATAATTTTTTACTGTCGCAAATTTTAAATACGCCAGGGATTGCCTTTTCTACATTAAATTTTTCAAAATTTAATTTTATACTGTCGCAAATTTTAATTGCGCCAGGGATTGCGTTTTCTATAGTAAATTTTTCAAAAAATAATTTTCTACTGTCGCAAATTTTAATTGCGCCAGGGATTGCCTTTTCTATAGTAAATTTTTCAAAAACTAATTTTTTACTGTCGCAAGTTTTAATTACGCCAGGGATTGCCTTTTCTACAGTAAATTTTTCAAAAAATAATTTTTTACTGTCGCAAATTTTAATTACGCCAGGGATTGCCTTTTATATAGTAAATTTTTCAAAAATTAATTTTTTACTGTCGCAAATTTTAAATACGCCTGGGATTGCCTTTTCTATAGTAAATTTTTCAAAAAATAATTTTTTACTGTCGCAAATTTTAATTACGCCAGGGATTGCCTTTTCTATAGTAAATTTTTCAAAATTTAATTTTTTACTGTCGCAAATTTTAATTGCGCCAGGGATTGCCTTTTCTATAGTAGATTTTTCAAAAAATAATTTTTTACTGTCGCAAATTTTAATTGCGCCAGGGATTGCCTTTTCTATAGTAAATTTTTCAAAAACTAATTTTTTACTGTCGAAAATTTTAATTACGCCAGGGATTGCCTTTTCTATAGTAAATTATTCAAAAAATAATTTTTTACTGTCGCAAATTTTAATTGCGCCAGGGATTGCCTTTTCTATATAAATATTTCAAAAACTAATTTTTTACTGTCGAAAATTTTAATTACGCCAGGGATTGCCTTTTCTATAGTAAATTATTCAAAAAATAATTTTCTACTGTCGCAAATTTTAATTGCGCCAAGGATTGCCTTTTCTATAGTAAATTTTGCAAAAAAATAATTTTTTACTGTCGCAAATTTTAAATACGCCAGGGATTGCCTTTTCTATAGTAAATTTTTCCAAAAATAAATTTTTACTGTCGCAAATTTTAATTGCGCCAGGGATTGCCTTTTCTATAGTAAATTTTTCAAAAAATAATTTTTTATTGTCGCAAATTTTAAATACGCCAGGGATTGCCTTTTCTATAGTAAATTTTTCAAAAAATAATTTTTTACTGTCGCAAATTTTAAATCCGCCAGGGATTGCCTTTTCTATAGTAAATTATTCAAAAAATAATTTTTCACTGTCGCAAATTTTAATTGCGCCAGGGATTGCCTTTTGTACAGTAAATTTTTCAAAAAATAATTTTCTAATGTCGCAAATTTTAATTACGCCAGGGATTGCCTTTTCTATAGTAAATTTTTCAAAAAATAATTATTAACTGTCGCAAATTTTAATTACGCCAGGGATCGCCTTTTCTATAGTAAATTTTTCAAAAAATAATTTTTTACTGTCGCAAATTTTAATTGCGCCAGGGATTGCCTTTTCTATAGTAAATTTTTCAAAAAATAATTTTTTACTGTCGCAAATTTTAATTGCGCCTTTTCTATAGTAAATTTTGCAAAAAATAATTTTTTACTGTCGCAAATTTTAATTGCGCCAGAGATTGCCTTTTCTATAGTAAATTTTTTAAAAAATAATTTTTTACTGTCACAAATTTTAATTGCGCCAGGGATTGCCTTTTCTACAGTAAATTTTTCAAAAGCTAATTTTTTACTGTCGCAAATTTTAATTACGCCAGGGTTTGCCTTTTCTATAGTAAATTTTTCAAAAATTCATTTTTTACTGTCGCAAATTTTAAATCCGCCAGGGATTGCCTTTTCTATAGTAAATTATTCAAAAACTAATGTTTTACTGTCGCAAATTTTAATTACGCCAGGTATTGCCTTTTCTATAGTAAATTTTTCAAAAAATAATTTTTTACTGTCGCAAATGTTAATTGCGCCAGGGATTGCTTTTCTACAGTAAATTTTTCAAAAACTAATTTTTTACTGTCGCAAATTTTAATTACGCCAGGGTTTGCCTTTTCTATAGTAAATTTTTCAAAAAATAATTTTTTACTGTCGCAAATTTTAATTGCGCCAGGGATTGCCTTTTCTACAGTAAATTTTTCAAAAAACAATTTTTTACTGTCGCAAATTTTAATTACGCCGGGGATTGCCTTTTCTATAGTAAATTTTTCAAAAATTAATTTTATACTGTCGCAAATTTTAATTGCGCCAGGGATTGCCTTTTCTATAGTAAATTTTTCAAAAATTAATTTTTTACTATCGCAAATTTTAAATCCGCCAGGGATTGCCTTTTCTATAGTAAATTTTTCAAAATTTAATTTTATACTGTCGCAAATTTTAATTGCGCCAGGGATTGCCTTTTCTATAGTAAATTTTTCAAAAAATAATTTTCTACTGTCGCAAATTTTAATAACGCCAGGGATTGCCTCTTCTATAGTAAATTTTTCAAAAAATAATTTTTTACTGTCGCAAATTTTAATTGCGCCAGGGATTTTCTTCTCTACAGTAAATTTTTAAAAAAATAATTTTCTACTGTCGCAAATTTTAATTGCGCCAGGGATTGCCTTTCACAAATTAATTTTTTACTGTCGCAAATTTTAAATCCGCCAGGGATTGCCTTTCCTATAGTAAATTATTCAAAAAATAATTTTTTACTGTCGCAAATTTTAAATATGCCAGGGATTGCCTTTTCTATAGTAAATTTTTCAAAATTTAATTTTATACTGTCGCAAATTTTAATTGCGCCAGGGATTGCCTTTTCTATAGTAAATTTTTCAAAAAATAATTTTCTACTGTCGCAAATTTTAATTGCGCCAGGAATTGCCTTTTCTATAGTAAATTTTTCAAAAACTAATTTTTTACTGTCGCAAGTTTTAATTACGCCAGGGATTGCCTTTTCTACAGTAAATTTTTCAAAAAATAATTTTTTACTGTCGCAAATTTTAATTACGCCAGGGATTGCCTTTTCTATAGTAAATTTTTCAAAAATTAATTTTTTACTGTCGCAAATTTTAAATATGCCTGGGATTTCCTTTTCTATAGTAAATTTTTCAAAAAATAATTTTTTACTGTCGCAAATTTTAATTACGCCAGGGATTGCCTTTTCTATAGTAAATTTTTCAAAATTTAATTTTTTACTGTCGCAAATTTTAATTGCGCCAGGGATTGCCTTTTCTTTAGTAAATTTTTCAAAAACTAATTTTTTACTGTCGAAAATTTTAATTACGCCAGGGATTGCCTTTTCTATAGTAAATTTTTCAAAAAATAATTTTTTACTGTCGCAAATTTTAATTGCGCCAGGGATTGCCTTTTCTATATAAATTTTTCAAAAACTAATTTTTTACTGTCGAAAATTTTAATTACGCCAGGGATTGCCTTTTCTATAGTAAATTATTCAAAAAATAATTTTTTGCTGTCGCAAATTTTAACTGCGCCAAGGATTGCCTTTTCTATAGTAAATTTTGCAAAAAAATAATTTTTTACTGTCGCAAATTTTAATTGCGCCAGGGATTGCCTTTTCTGTAGTAAATTTTTCAAAAAATAATTTTTTACTGTCGCAAATTTTAAATCCGCCAGGGATTGCCTTTTCTATAGTAAATTATTCAAAAAATAATTTTTCACTGTCGCAAATTTTAATTGCGCCAGGGATTGCCTTTTGTACAGTAAATTTTTCAAAAAATAATTTTCTAATGTCGCAAATTTTAATTACGCCAGGGATTGCCTTTTCTATAGTAAATTTTTCAAAAAATAATTATTAACTGTCGCAAATTTTAATTACGCCAGGGATCGCCTTTTCTATAGTAAATTTTTCAAAAAATAATTTTTTACTGTCGCAAATTTTAATTGCGCCAGGGATTGCCTTTTCTATAGTAAATTTTTCAAAAAATAATTTTTTACTGTCGCAAATTTTAATTGCGCCAGGGAATGCCTTTTCTATAGTAAATTTTGCAAAAAATAATTTTTTACTGTCGCAAATTTTAATTGCGCCAGAGATTGCCTTTTCTATAGTAAATTTTTTAAAAAATAATTTTTTACTGTCACAAATTTTAATTGCGCCAGGTATTGCCTTTTCTACAGTAAATTTTTCAAAAGCTAATTTTTTACTGTCGCAAATTTTAATTACGCCAGGGTTTGCCTTTTCTATAGTAAATTTTTCAAAAATTCATTTTTTACTGTCGCAAATTTTAAATCCGCCAGGGTTTGCCTTTTCTATAGTAAATTTTTCAAAAAATAATTTTTTACTGTCGCAAATTTTAATTGCGCCAGGGATTGCCTTTTCTACAGTAAATTTTTCAAAAAACAATTTTTTACTGTCGCAAATTTTAATTACGCCGGGGATTGCCTTTTCTATAGTAAATTTTTCAAAAATTAATTTTATACTGTCGCAAATTTTAATTGCGCCAGGGATTGCCTTTTCTATAGAAATTTTTTCAAAAATTAATTTTTTACTGTCGCAAATTTTAAATCCGCCATGGATTGCCTTTTCTATAGTAAATTTTTCAAAATTTAATTTTATACTGTCGCAAATTTTAATTGCGCCAGGGATTGCCTTTTCTATAGTAAATTTTTCAAAAAATAATTTTCTACTGTCGCAAATTTTAAATACGCCAGGGATTGCCTCTTCTATAGTAAATTTTTCAAAAAATAATTTTTTACTGTCGCAAATTTTAATTGCGCCAGGGATTTTCTTTTCTACAGTAAATTTTTAAAAAAATAATTTTCTACTGTCGCAAATTTTAATTGCGCCAGGGATTGCCTTTCACAAATTAATTTTTTACTGTCGCAAATTTTAAATCCGCCAGGGATTGCCTTTCCTATAGTAAATTATTCAAAAAATAATTTTTTACTGTCGCAAATTTTAAATATGCCAGGGATTGCCCTTTCTATAGTAAATTTTTCAAAATTTAATTTTATACTGTCGCAAATTTTAATTGCGCCAGGGATTGCCTTTTCTATAGTAAATTTTTCAAAAAATAATTTTCTACTGTCGCAAATTTTAATTGCGCCAGGGATTGCCTTTTCTATAGTAAATTTTTCAAAAACTAATTTTTTACTGTCGCAAGTTTTCATTACGCCAGGGATTGCCTTTTCTACAGTAAATTTTTCAAAAAATAATTTTTTACTGTCGCAAATTTTAATTACGCCAGGGATTGCCTTTTCTATAGTAAATTTTTCATTAATTAATTTTTTACTGTCGCAAATTTTAAATACCCCTGGGATTTCCTTTTCTATAGTAAATTTTTCAAAAAATAATTTTTTACTGTCGCAAATTTTAATTACGCCAGGGATTGCCTTTTCTATAGTAAATTTTTCAAAATTTAATTTTTTACTGTCGCAAATTTTAATTGCGCCAGGGATTGCCTTTTCTTTAGTAAATTTTTCAAAAACTAATTTTTTACTGTCGAAAATTTTAATTACGCCAGGGATTGCCTTTTCTATAGTAAATTTTTCAAAAAATAATTTTTTACTGTCGCAAATTTTAATTGCGCCAGGGATTGCCTTTTCTATATAAATTTTTCAAAAACTAATTTTTTACTGTCGAAAATTTTAATTACGCCAGGGATTGCCTTTTCTATAGTAAATTATTCAAAAAATAATTTTTTACTGTCGCAAATTTTAACTGCGCCAAGGATTGCCTTTTCTATAGAAAATTTTGCAAAAAAATAATTTTTTACTGTCGCAAATTTTAATTGCGCCAGGGATTGCCTTTTCTGTAGTAAATTTTTCAAAAAATAATTCTTTACTGTCGCAAATTTTAATTACGCCAGGGATTGCCTTTTCTATAGTAAATTTTTCAATAAATAATTTTTTACTGTCGCAAATTTTAATTGCGCCAGGGATTGCCTTTTCTATATAAATTTTTCAAAAACTAATTTTTTACTGTCGAAAATTTTAATTACGCCAGGGTTTGCCTTTTCTATAGTAAATTATTCAAAAAATAATTTTTTACTGTCGCAAATTTTAATTGCGCCAAGGATTGCCTTTTCTATAATAAATTTTGCAAAAAAATAATTTTTTACTGTCGCAAATTTTAAATACGCCAGGGATTGCCTTTTCTATAGTAAATTATTCAAAAAATAATTTTTCACTGTCGCAAATTTTAATTGCGCCAGGGATTGCCTTTTCTACAGTAAATTTTTCAAAAAATAATTTTCTACTGTCGCAAATTTTAATTACGCCAGGGATTGCCTTTTCTGTAGTAAATTTTTCAAAAAATAATTCTTTACTGTCGCAAATTTTAATTACGCCAGGGATTGCCTTTTCTATAGTAAATTTTTCAAAAAATAATTTTTTACTGTCGCAAATTTTAATTGCGCCAGGGATTGCCTTTTCTATAGTAAATTTTTCCAAAAATAATTTTTTACTGTCGCAAATTTTAATTGCGCCAGGGAATGCCTTTTCTACAGTAAATTTTTCAAAAAATAATTTTTTACTGTCGCAAATTTTAATTACGCCAGGGATTGCCTTTTATATAGTAAATTTTTCAAAAATTAATTTTTTACTGTCGCAAATTTTAAATACGCCTGGGATTGCCTTTTCTATAGTAAATTTTTCAAAAAATAATTTTTTACTGTCGCAAATTTTAATTACGCCAGGGATTGCCTTTTCTATAGTAAATTTTTCAAAATTTAATTTTTTACTGTCGCAAATTTTAATTGCGCCAGGGATTGCCTTTTCTATAGTAAATTTTTCAAAAAATAATTTTTTACTGTCGCAAATTTTAATTGCGCCAGGGATTGCCTTTTCTATAGTAAATTTTTCAAAAACTAATTTTTTACTGTCGAAAATTTTAATTACGCCAGGGATTGCCTTTTCTATAGTAAATTATTCAAAAAATAATTTTTTACTGTCGCAAATTTTAATGGCGCCAAGGATTGCCTTTTCTATAGTAAATTTTGCAAAAAAATAATTTTTTACTGTCGCAAATTTTAAATAAGCCAGGGATTGCCTTTTCTATAGTAAATTTTTCAAAAAATAATTTTTAACTGTCGCAAATTTTAATTGCGCCAGGGATTGCCTTTTCTACAGTAAATTTTTAAAAAAATAATTTTTTACTGTCGCAAATTTTAATTACGCCAGGGA
This sequence comes from Dioctria linearis, assembly GCA_963930735.1. NCBI lineage: Eukaryota > Metazoa > Arthropoda > Insecta > Diptera > Asilidae > Dioctria > Dioctria linearis. The sequence continues at coordinate 157,074 of CAWVNZ010000544.1, forward strand.
TTGCCTTTTCTATAGTAAATTTTTCAAAAAATAATTTTTTACTGTGGCAAATTTTAATTGCGCCAGGTATTGCCTTTTCTATAGTAAATTTTTCAAAAAATAATTTTTTACTGTCACAAATTTTAATTGCGCCAGGGATTGCCTTTTCTATAGTAAATTTTTCAAAATTTAATGTTTTACTGTCGCAAATTTTAATTGCCCCAGGGATTGCCTTTTCTACAGTAAATTTTTCAAAAAATAATTTTTTACTGTCGCAAATTTTAATTGCGCCAGGGATTGCCTTTTCTATAGTAAATTTTTCAAAAAATAATTTTTTACTGTCGCAAATTTTAAATACGCCAGGGATTGCCTTTTCTATAGTAAATTTTTCAAAAAATAATTTTTTACTGTCGCAAATTTTAAATCCGCCAGGGATTGCCTTTTCTATAGTAAATTATTCAAAAATAATTTTTCACTGTCGCAAATTTTAATTGCGCCAGGGATTGCCTTTTCTACAGTAAATTTTTCAAAAAATAATTTTCTACTGTCGCAAATTTTAATTACGCCAGGGATTTCCTTTTCTGTAGTAAATTTTTCAAAAAATAATTCTTTACTGTCGCAAATTTTAATTACGCCAGGGATTGCCTTTCTATAGTAAATTTTTCAAAAAATAATTTTTTACTGTCGCAAATTTTAATTGCGCCAGGGATTGCCTTTTCTATAGTAAATTTTTCCAAAAATAATTTTTTACTGTCGCAAATTTTAATTGCGCCAGGGATTGCGTTTTCTACAGTAAATTTTTCAAAAAATAATTTTTTACTGTCGCAAATTTTAATTACGCCAGGGATTGCCTTTTATATAGTAAATTTTTCAAAAATTAATTTTTACCTGTCGCAAATTTTAAATACGCCTGGGATTGCTTTTCTATAGTAAATTTTTCAAAAAATAATTTTTTACTGTCGCAAATTTTAATTACGCCAGGGATTGCCTTTTCTATAGTAAATTTTTCAAAATTTAATGTTTTACTGTCGCAAATTTTAATTGCCCCAGGGATTGCCTTTTCTATAGTAAATTTTTCAAAAAATAATTTTTTACTGTCGCAAATTTTAATTGCGCCAGGGATTGCCTTTTCTATAGTAAATTTTTCAAAAACTAATTTTTTACTGTCGAAAATTTTAATTACGCCAGGGATTGCCTTTTCTATAGTAAATTATTCAAACAATAATTTTTTACTGTCGCAAATTTTAATTGCGCCAGGGATTGCCTTTTCTATATAAATTTTTCAAAAACTAATTTTTTACTGTCGAAAATTTTAATTACGCCAGGGATTGCCTTTTCTATAGTAAATTATTCAAAAAATAATTTTTTACTGTCGCAAATTTTAATTGCGCCAAGGATTGCCTTTTCTATAGTAAATTTTGCAAAAAAATAATTTTTTACTGTCGCAAATTTTAAATACGCCAGGGATTGCCTTTTATATAGTAAATTTTTCAAAAAATAATTTTTACTGTCGCAAATTTTAATTGCGCCAGGGATTGCCTTTTCTACAGTAAATTTTTCAAAAAATAATTTTATACTGTCGCAAATTTTAATTACGCCAGGGATGGCCTTTTCTATAGTAAATTTTTCAAAAAATAATTTTTTACTGTCGCAAATTTTAATAACGCCAGGGATTGCTTTTTCTATAGTAAATTTTTCACAAAATAATTTTTTACTGTCGCAAATTTTAATTGCGCCAGGGATTGCCTTTTCTAAAGTAAATTTTTCAAAAATTAATTTTATATTGTCGCAAATTTTAAATACGCCAGGGATTGCCATTTCTATAGTAAATTTTTCACAAATTAATTTTTTACTGTCGCAAATTTTAAATCCGACAGGGATTGCCTTTTCTATAGTAAATTATTCAAAAAATAATTTTTTACTGTCGCAAATTTTAAATACGCCAGTGATTGCCTTTTCTATAGTAAATTTTTCAAAATTTAATTTTATACTGTCGCAAATTTTAATTGCGCCAGGGATTGCCTTTTCTATAGTAAATTTTTCAAAAAATAATTTTCTACTGTCGCAAATTTTAATTGCGCCAGGGATTGCCTTTTCTATAGTAAATTTTTCAAAAACTAATTTTTTACTGTCGCAAGTTTTAATTTCGCCAGGGATTGCCTTTTCTACAGTAAATTTTTCAAAAAATAATTTTTTACTGTCGCAAATTTTAATTACGCCAGGGATTGCCTTTTATATAGTAAATTTTTCAAAATTTAATTTTTTACTGTCGCAAATTTTAATTGCGCCAGGGATTGCCTTTTCTATAGTAAATTTTTCAAAAACTAATTTTTTACTGTCGAAAATATTAATTACGCCAGGGATTGCCTTTTCTATAGTAAATTTTTCAAAAAATAATTTTTTACTGTCGCAAATTTTAATTGCGCCAGGGATTGCCTTTTCTATATAAATTTTTCAAAAACTAATTTTTTATTGTCGAAAATTTTAATAACGCCAGGGATTGCCTTTTCTATAGTAAATTATTCAAAAAATAATTTTTTACTGTCGCAAATTTTAATTGCGCCAAGGATTGCCTTTTCTATAGTAAATTTTGCAAAAAAATAATTTTTTACTGTCGCAAATTTTAAATACGCCAGGGATTGCCTTTTCTAGAATAAATTTTTCAAAAAATAATTTTTTACTGTCGCAAATTTTAATTGCGCCAGAGATTGCCATTTCTATAGTAAATTTTTCAAAAAATAATTTTTTACTGCCGCAAATTTTAATTGCGCCAGGGATTGCCTTTTCTACAGTAAATTTTTCAAAAACTAATTTTTTATTGTCGCAAATTTTAATTACGCCAAGGATTGCCTTTTCTACAGTAAATTATTCAAAAAATAATTTTTTATTGTCGCAAATTTTAATTACGCCAGGGATTGCCTTTTCTACAGTAAATTTTTCAAAAATTAATTTTTTACTGTCGCAAATTTTAAATCCGCCAGGGATTGCCTTTTCTATAGTAAATTATTCAAAAACTAATTTTTTACTGTCGCAAATTTTAATTACACAAGGGATTGCCTTTTCTATAGTAAATTTTTCAAAAAATAATTTTTTACTGTCGCAAATTTTAATTGCGCCAGGGATTGCTTTTCTACAGTAAATTTGTCAAAAACTAATTTTTTACTGTCGCAAATTTTAATTACGCCAGGGATTGCCTCTTCTATAGTAAATTTTTCAAAAAATAATTTTTTACTGTCGCAAATTTTAATTGCGCCAGGGATTGCCTTTTCTACAGTAAATTTTTCAAAAAATAATTTTTTACTGCCGCAAATTTTAATTGCGCCAGGGATTGCCTTTCCTACAGTAAATTTTTCAAAAACTAATTTTTTACTGTCGCAAATTTTAATTACGCCAAGGATTGCCTTTTCTACAGTAAATTATTCAAAAAATAATTTTTTACTGTCGCAAATTTTAATTACGCCAGAGATTGCCTTTTCTACAGTAAATTTTTCAAAAATTAATTTTTTACTGTCGCAAATTTTAAATCCGCCAGGGATTGCCTTTTCTATAGTAAATTATTCAAAAACTAATTTTTTACTGTCGCAAATTTTAATTACGCAAGGGATTGCCTTTTCTATAGTAAATTTTTCAAAAAATAATTTTTTACTGTCGCAAATTTTAATTGCGCCAGGGATTGCTTTTCTACAGTAAATTTTTCAAAAACTAATTTTTTACTGTCGCAAATTTTAATAACGCCAGGGATTGCCTTTTCTATAGTAAATTTTTCAAAACATAATTTTTTACTGTCGCAAATTTTAATTGCGCCAGGGATTGCCTTTTCTACAGTAAATTTTTCAAAAAATAATTTTTTACTGTCGCAAATTTTAATTACGCCGGGGATTGCCTTTTCTATAGTAAATTTTTCAAAAATTAATTTTATACTGTCGCAAATTTTAATTGCGCCAGGGATTGCCTTTTCTGTAGTAAATTTTTCAAAAATTAATTTTTTACTGTCGCAAATTTTAAATCCGCCAGGGATTGCCTTTTCTATAGTAAATTTTTCAAAAAATAATTTTTTACTGTCGCAAATTTTAATTGCGCCAGGGATTGCCTTTTCTACAGTAAATTTTTCAAAAAATAATTTTTTCCTGTCGTCGCAAATTTTAATTACGCCAGGGATTGCCTTTTCTACAGTAAATTTTTCAAAAAATAATTTTTTACTGTCGCAAATTTTAATTACGCCAGGGATTGCCTTTTCTACAGTAAATTTTTCAAAAATTAATTTTTTACTGTCGCAAATTTTAATTACGCCAGGGATTGCCTTTTCTATAGTAAATTTTTCAAAAAATAATTTTTTACTGTCGCAAATTTTAATTGCGCCAGGGATTGCCTTTTCTACAGTAAATTTTTCAAAAAATAATTTTTTACTTTCGCAAATTTTAATTACGCCAGGCATTGCCTTTTTTATAGTAAATTTTTCAAAAAATAATTTTTTACTGTCGCAAATTTTAATTGCGCCAGGGATTGCCTTTTCTATAGTAAATTTTTCAAAAAATAATTTTTTACTGTCGGAAGTTTTAATTGCGCCAGGGATTGCCTTTTCTATAGTAAATTTTTCAAAATTTAATTTTATACTGTCGCAAATTTTAATTGCGCCAGGGATTGCCTTTTCTATAGTAAATTTTTCAAAATTTAATTTTATACTGTCGAAATTTTTAATTACGCCAGGGATTGCCTTTTCTATAGTAAATTATTCAAAAAATAATTTTTACTGTCGCAAATTTTAATTGCGCCAGGGATTGCCTTTTCTATAGTAAATTTTTCAAAAACTAATGTTTTACTGTCGGAAATTTTAAATGCGCCAGGGATTGCCTTTTCTTTAGTAAATTTTTCACAATTAATTTTTTACTGTCGCAAATTTTAAATACGCCAGGGATTGCCTTTTCTATAGTAAATTTTTCAAAAATTAATTTTTTACTGTCGCAAATTTTAAATACGCCTGGGATTGCCTTTTCTATAGTAAATTATTCAAAAAATAATTTTTTACTGTCGCAAATTTTAATTACGCCAGGGATTGCCTTTTCTATAGTAAATTTTTCAAAAAATAATTTTTTACTGTCGCAAATTTTAAATACGCCAGGGATTGCATTTTCTATAGTAAATTATTCAAAAAATAATTTTTTACTGTCGCAAATTTTAATTACGTCAGGGATTGCCTTTTCTATAGTAAATTTTTCAAAAACTAATTTTTTACTGTCGCAAGTTTTAATTACGCCAGGGATTGCCTTTTCTATAGTAAATTTTTCAAAAATTAATTTTTTACTGTCGCAAATTTTAATTGCACCAGGGATTGCCTTTTCTATAAAAAATTTTTCAAAAATTAATTTTTTACTGTCGCAAATTTTAAATACGCCAGGGATTGCCTTTTCTATAGTAAATTTTTCAAAAACTAATTTTTTACTGTCGCAAATTTTAAATGGCCAGGGATTGCCTTTTCTATAGTAAATTTTTCAAAAACTAATGTTTTACTGTCGGAAATTTTAAATGCGCCAGGGATTGCCTTTTCTTTAGTAAATTTTTCACAAATTAATTTTTTACTGTCGCAAATTTTAAATACGCCAGGGATTGCCTTTTCTATAGTAAATTTTTCAAAAACTTATTTTTTACTGTCGCAAATTTTAAATACGCCAGGGATTGCCTTTTCTATAGTAAATTATTCAAAACATAATTTTTTACTGTCGCAAATTTTAATTGCGCCAGGGATTGCCTTTTCTACAGTAAATTTTTCAAAAAATAATTTTCTACTGTCGCAAATTTTAATTGCGCCAGGGTTTGCCTTTTCTATAGTAAATTTTTCAAAAACTAATTTTTTACTGTCGCAAGTTTTAATTACGCCAGGGATTGCCATTTCTATAGTAAATTTTTCAAAAATTAATTTTTTACTGTCGCAAATTTTAATTGCGCCAGGGATTGCCTTTTCTATAGTAAATTTTTCAAAAAATAATTTTTTACTGTCGCAAATTTTAAATACGCCAGGGATTGCCTTTTCTATAGTAAATTATTCAAAAAATAATTTTTTACTGTCGCAAATTTTAATTACGTCAGGGATTGCCTTTTCTATAGTAAATTTTTCAAAAACTAATTTTTTACTGTCGCAAGTTTTAATTACGCCAGGGATTGCCTTTTCTGTAGTAAATTTTTCAAAAATTAATTTTTTACTGTCGCAAATTTTAAATCCGCCAGGGATTGCCTTTTCTATAGTAAATTTTTCAAAAAATAATTTTTTACTGTCGCAAATTTTAATTGCGCCAGGGATTGCCTTTTCTACAGTAAATTTTTCAAAAAATAATTTTTTCCTGTGGTCGTAAATTTTAATTACGCCAGGGATTGCCTTTTCTACAGTAAATTTTTCAAAAAATAATTTTTACTGTCGCAAATTTTAATTACGCCAGGGATTGCCTTTTCTACAGTAAATTTTTCAAAAATTAATTTTTTACTGTCGCAATTTTTAATTGCGCCAGGGATTGCCTTTTCTACAGTAAATTTTTCAAAAAATAATTTTTTACTGTCGCAAATTTTAATTACGCCAGGCATTGCCTTCTTTATAGTAAATTTTTCAAAAAATAATTTTTTACTGTCGAAATTTTTAATTACGCCAGGGATTGCCTTTTCTATAGTAAATTATTCAAAAAATAATTTTTACTGTCGCAAATTTTAATTGCGCCAGGGATTGCCTTTTCTATAGTAAATTTTTCAAAAACTCATGTTTTACTGTCGGAAATTTTAAATGCGCCAGGGATTGCCTTTTCTTTAGTAAATTTTTCACAAATTAATTTTTTACTGTCGCAAATTTTAAATACGCCAGGGATTGCCTTTTCTATAGTAAATTTTTCAAAAATTAATTTTTTACTGTCGCAAATTTTAAATACGTCAGGGATTGCCTTTTCTATAGTAAATTATTCAAAAAATAATTTTTTACTGTCGCAAATTTTAATTACGCCAGGGATTGCCTTTTCTATAGTAAATTTTTCAAAAATTAATTTTTTACTGTCGCAAATTTTAATTACGCCAGGCATTGCCTTCTTTATAGTAAATTTTTCAAAAAATAATTTTTTACTGTCGAAATTTTTAATTACGCCAGGGATTGCCTTTTCTATAGTAAATTATTCAAAAAATAATTTTTACTGTCGCAAATTTTAATTGCGCCAGGGATTGCCTTTTCTATAGTAAATTTTTCAAAAACTCATGTTTTACTGTCGGAAATTTTAAATGCGCCAGGGATTGCCTTTTCTATAGTAAATTTTTAAAAATTTAATTTTTTACTGTCGCAAATTTTAAATCCGCTAGGGATTGCCTTTTCTATAGTAAATTATTCAAAAAATAATTTTTTACTTTCGCAAATTTCAATTGGGCCAGGGATTGCCTTTTCTACAGTAAATTTTTTCAAAAAATTATTTTTTACTGTCGCAAATTTTAATTACGCCAGGGATTGCCTTTTCTATAGTAAATTATTCAAAACATAATTTTTTACTGTCGCAAATTTTAATTGCGCCAGGGATTGCCTTTTCTACAGTAAATTTTTCAAAAAATAATTTTCTACTGTCGCAAATTTTAATTGCGCCAGGGTTTGCCTTTTCTATAGTAAATTTTTCAAAAACTAATTTTTTACTGTCGCAAGTTTTAATTACGCCAGGGATTGCCATTTCTATAGTAAATTTTTCAAAAATTAATTTTTTACTGTCGCAAATTTTAATTGCGCCACGGATTGCCTTTTCTATAGTAAATTTTTCAAAAAATAATTTTTTACTGTCGCAAGTTTTAAATACGCCAGGGATTGCCTTTTCTATAGTAAATTATTCAAAAAATAATTTTTTACTGTCGCAAATTTTAAATGGCCAGGGATTGCCTTTTCTATAGTAAATTTTTCACAAATTAATTTTTAACTGTCGCAAATTTTAAATGGCCAGGGATTGCCTTTTCTATAGTAAATTTTTCACAAATTAATTTTTAACTGTCGCAAATTTTAAATACGCCAGGTATTGCCTTTTCTATAGTAAATTTTTCAAAAATTAATTTTTTACTGTCGCAAATTTTAAATACGCCAGGGATTGCCTTTTCTATAGTAAATTATTCAAAAAATTATTTTTACTGTCGCAAATTTTAATTGCGCCAGGGATTGCCTTTTCTATAGTAAATTTTTCAAAAACTAATGTTTTACTGTCGGAAATTTTAAATGCGCCAGGGATTGCCTTTTCCTTAGTAAATTTTTCACAAATTAATTTTTTACTGTCGCAAATTTTAAATACGCCAAGGATTGCCTTTTCTATAGAAAATTTTTCAAAAATTAATTTTTTACTGTCGCAAATTTTAAATACGCCAGGGATTGCCTATTCTATAGTAAATTATTCAAAAAATAATTTTTTACTGTCGCAAATTTTAATTACGCCAGGGATTGCCTTTTCTATAGTAAATTTTTCAAAAATTAATTTTTTACAGTCGCAAATTTTAATTACGCCAGGGATTGCCTTTTCTATAGTAAATTTTTCAAAAACTAATTTTTTACTGTCGCAAGTTTTAATTACGCCAGGGATTGCCTTTTCTATAGTAAATTTTTCAAAAATTAATTTTTTACTGTCGCAAATTTTAATTGCGCCAGGGATTGCCTTTTCTATAGTGAATTTTTCAAAAAATAATTTTTTACTGTCGCAAATTTTAATTGCACCAGGGATTGCCTTTTCTATAAAAAATTTTTCAAAAATTAATTTTTTACTGTCGAAAATTTTAAATACGCCAGGGATTGCCTTTTCTATAGTAAATTTTTCAAAAACTAATTTTTTACTGTCGCAAATTTTAATTGCACCAGGGATTGCCTTTTCTATAAAAAATTTTTCAAAAATTAATTTTTTACTGTCGAAAATTTTAAATACGCCAGGGATTGCCTTTTCTATAGTAAATTTTTCAAAAACTAATTTTTTACTGTCGCAAATTTTAAATGGCCAGGGATTGCCTTTTCTATAGTAAATTTTTCACAAATTAATTTTTAACTGTCGCAAATTTTAAATACGCCAGGTATTGCCTTTTCTATAGTAAATTTTTCAAAAATTAATTTTTTACTGTCGCAAATTTTAAATACGCCAGGGATTGCCTTTTCTATAGCAAATTATTCAAAAAATTATTTTTACTGTCGCAAATTTTAATTGCGCCAGGGATTGCCTTTTCTATAGTAAATTTTTCAAAAACTAATGTTTTACTGTCGGAAATTTTAAATGCGCCAGGGATTGCCTTTTCTTTAGTAAATTTTTCACAAATTAATTTTTTACTGTCGCAAATTTTAAATACGCCAGGGATTGCCTTTTCTATAGAAAATTTTTCAAAAATTAATTTTTTACTGTCGCAAATTTTAAATACGCCAGGGATTGCCTATTCTATAGTAAATTATTCAAAAAATAATTTTTTACTGTCGCAAATTTTAATTACGCCAGGGATTGCCTTTTCTATAGTAAATTTTTCAAAAATTAATTTTTTACAGTCGCAAATTTTAATTACGCCAGGGATTGCCTTTTCTATAGTAAATTTTTCAAAAAATAATTTTCTACTGTCGCAAATTTTAATTGCGGCAGGGATTGCCTTTTCTATAGTAAATTTTTAAAAAATTTAATTTTTTACTGTCGCAAATTTTAAATCCGTTAGGGATTGCCTTTTCTATAGTAAATTATTCAAAAAATAATTTTTTACTTTCGCAAATTTTAATTGGGCCAGGGATTGCCTTTTCTACAGTAAATTTTTTCAGAAAATTATTTTTTACTGTCGCAAATTTTAATTACGCCAGGGATTGCCTTTTCTATAGTAAATTATTCAAAACATAATTTTTTACTGTCGCAAATTTTAATTGCGCCAGGGATTGCCTTTTCTACAGTAAATTTTTCAAAAAATAATTTTCTACTGTCGCAAATTTTAATTGCGCCAGGGTTTAACTTTTCTATAGTAAATTTTTCAAAAACTAATTTTTTACTGTCGCAAGTTTTAATTACGCCAGGGATTGCCATTTCTATAGTAAATTTTTCAAAAATTAATTTTTTACTGTCGCAAATTTTAATTGCGCCAGGGATTGCCTTTTCTATAGTAAATTTTTCAAAAAATAATTTTTTACTGTCGCAAATTTTAAATACGCCAGGGATTGCCTTTTCTATAGTAAATTATTCAAAAAATAATTTTTTACTGTCGCAAATTTTAATTACGTCAGGGATTGCCTTTTCTATAGTAAATTTTTCAAAAACTAATTTTTTACTGTCGCAAGTTTTAATTACGCCAGGGATTGCCTTTTCTATAGTAAATTTTTCAAAAATTAATTTTTTACTGTCGCAAATTTTAATTGCACCAGGGATTGCCTTTTCTATAAAAATTTTTTCAAAAATTAATTTTTTACTGTCGCAAAATTTAAATACGCCAGGGATTGCCTTTTCTATAGTAAATTTTTCAAAAACTAATTTTTTACTGTCGCAAATTTTAAATGGCCAGGGATTGCCTTTTCTATAGTAAATTTTTCAAAAACTAATGTTTTACTGTCGGAAATTTTAAATGCGCCAGGGATTGCCTTTTCTTTAGTAAATTTTTCACAAATTAATTTTTTACTGTCGCAAATTTTAAATACGCCAGGGATTGCCTTTTCTATAGTAAATTTTTCAAAAATTAATTTTTTACTGTCGCAAATTTTAAATACGCCAGGGATTGCCTTTTCTATAGTAAATTATTTAAAACATAATTTTTTACTGTCGCAAATTTTAATTGCGCCAGGGATTGCCTTTTCTACAGTAAATTTTTCAAAAAATAATTTTCTACTGTCGCAAATTTTAATTGCGCCAGGGTTTGCCTTTTCTATAGTAAATTTTTCAAAAACTAATTTTTTACTGTCGCAAGTTTTAATTACGCCAGGGATTGCCATTTCTATAGTAAATTTTTCAAAAATTAATTTTTTACTGTCGCAAATTTTAATTACGTCAGGGATTGCCTTTTCTATAGTAAATTTTTCAAAAACTAATTTTTTACTGTCGCAAGTTTTAATTACGCCAGGGATTGCCTTTTCTACAGTAAATTTTTCAAAAAATAATTTTTTACTGTCGCAAATTTTAATTACGCCGGGGATTGCCTTTTCTATAGTAAATTTTTCAAAAATTAATTTTATACTGTCGCAAATTTTAATTGCGCCAGGGATTGCCTTTTCTGTAGTAAATTTTTCAAAAATTAATTTTTTACTGTCGCAAATTTTAAATCCGCCAGGGATTGCCTTTTCTATAGTAAATTTTTCAAAAAATAATTTTTTACTGTTGCAAATTTTAATTGCGCCAGGGATTGCCTTTTCTACAGTAAATTTTTCAAAAAATAATTTTTTCCTGTGGTCGCAAATTTTAATTACGCCTGGGATTGCCTTTTCTACAGTAAATTTTTCAAAAAATAATTTTTTACTGTCGCAAATTTTAATTACGCCAGGGATTGCCTTTTCTACAGTAAATTTTTCAAAAATTAATTTTTTACTGTCGCAAATTTTAATTACGCCAGGGATTGCCTTTTCTATAGTAAATTTTTCAAAAAATAATTTTTTACTGTCGCAAATTTTAATTGCGCCAGGGATTGCCTTTTCTACAGTAAATTTTTCAAAAAATAATTTTTTACTGTCGCAAATTTTAATTACGCCAGGCATTGCCTTTTTTATAGTAAATTTTTCAAAAAATAATTTTTTACTGTCGCAAATTTTAATTGCGCCAGGGATTGCCTTTTCTATAGTAAATTTTTCAAAAAATAATTTTTTACTGTCGGAAGTTTTAATTGCGCCAGGGATTGCCTTTTCTATAGTAAATTTTTCAAAATTTAATTTTATACTGTCGCAAATTTTAATTGCGCCAGGGATTGCCTTTTCTATAGTAAATTTTTCAAAATTTAATTTTATACTGTCGAAATTTTTAATTACGCCAGGGATTGCCTTTTCTATAGTAAATTATTCAAAAAATAATTTTTATTGTAGCAAATTTTAATTGCGCCAGGGATTGCCTTTTCTATAGTAAATTTTTCAAAAACTAATGTTTTACTGTCGGAAATTTTAAATGCGCCAGGGATTGCCTTTTCTTTAGTAAATTTTTCACAAATTAATTTTTTACTGTCGCAAATTTTAAATACGCCAGGGATTGCCTTTTCTATAGTAAATTTTTCAAAAATTAATTTTTTACTGTCGCAAATTTTAAATACGCCAGGGATTGCCTTTTCTATAGTAAATTATTCAAAAAATAATTTTTTACTGTCGCAAATTTTAATTACGCCAGGGATTGCCTTTTCTATAGTAAATTTTTCAAAAATTAATTTTTTACTGTCGCAAATTTTAATTACGCCAGGGATTGCCTTTTCTATAGTAAATTTTTCAAAAAATAATTTTCTACTGTCGCAAATTTTAATTGCGGCAGGGATTGCCTTTTCTATAGTAAATTTTTAAAAAAATTAATTTTTTACTGTCGCAAATTTTAAATCCGCTAGGGATTGCCTTTTCTATAGTAAATTATTCAAAAAATAATTTTTTAATTTCGCAAATTTCAATTGGGCCAGGGATTGCCTTTTCTACAGTAAATTTTTTCAAAAAATTATTTTTTACTGTCGCAAATTTTAATTACGCCAGGGATTGCCTTTTCTATAGTAAATTATTCAAAACATAATTTTTTACTGTCGCAAATTTTAATTGCGCCAGGGATTGCCTTTTCTACAGTAAATTTTTCAAAAAATAATTTTCTACTGTCGCAAATTTTAATTGCGCCAGGGTTTGCCTTTTCTATAGTAAATTTTTCAAAAACTAATTTTTTACTGTCGCAAGTTTTAATTACGCCAGGGATTGCCATTTCTATAGTAAATTTTTCAAAAACTAATTTTTTACTGTCGCAAGTTTTAATTACGCCAGGGATTGCCATTTCTATAGTAAATTTTTCAAAAATTAATTTTTTACTGTCGCAAATTTTAATTGCGCCAGGGATTGCCTTTTCTATAGTAAATTTTTCAAAAAATAATTTTTTACTGTCGCAAATTTTAAATACGCCAGGGATTGCCTTTTCTATAGTAAATTATTCAAAAAATAATTTTTTACTGTCGCAAATTTTAATTACGTCAGGGATTGCCTTTTCTATAGTAAATTTTTCAAAAACTAATTTTTTACTGTCGCAAGTTTTAATTACGCCAGGGATTGCCTTTTCTGTAGTAAATTTTTCAAAAATGAATTTTTTACTGTCGCAAATTTTAAATCCGCCAGGGATTGCCTTTTCTATAGTAAATTTTTCAAAAAATAATTTTTTACTGTCGCAAATTTTAATTGCGCCAGGGATTGCCTTTTCTACAGTAAATTTTTCAAAAAATAATTTTTTCCTGTGGTCGCAAATTTTAATTACGCCAGGGATTGCCTTTTCTACAGTAAATTTTTCAAAAAATAATTTTTTACTGTCGCAAATTTTAATTACGCCAGGGATTGCCTTTTCTACAGTAAATTTTTCAAAAATTAATTTTTTACTGTCGCAAATTTTAATTAGGCCAGGGATTGCCTTTTCTATAGTAAATTTTTCAAAAAATAATTTTTTACTGTCGCAAATTTTAATTGCGCCAGGGATTGCCTTTTCTACAGTAAATTTTTCAAAAAATAATTTTTTACTGTCGCAAATTTTAATTACGCCAGGCATTGCCTTCTTTATAGTAAATTTTTCAAAAAATAATTTTTTACTGTCGAAATTTTTAATTACGCCAGGGATTGCCTTTTCTATAGTAAATTATTCAAAAAATAATTTTTACTGTCGCAAATTTTAATTGCGCCAGGGATTGCCTTTTCTATAGTAAATTTTTCAAAAACTCATGTTTTACTGTCGGAAATTTTAAATGCGCCAGGGATTGCCTTTTCTTTAGTAAATTTTTCACAAATTAATTTTTTACTGTCGCAAATTTTAAATACGCCAGGGATTGCCTTTTCTATAGTAAATTTTTCAAAAATTAATTTTTTACTGTCGCAAATTTTAAATACGTCAGGGATTGCCTTTTCTATAGTAAATTATTCAAAAAATAATTTTTTACTGTCGCAAATTTTAATTACGCCAGGGATTGCCTTTTCTATAGTAAATTTTTCAAAAATTAATTTTTTACTGTCGCAAATTTTAATTACGCCAGGGATTGCCTTTTCTATAGTAAATTTTTCAAAAAATAATTTTCTACTGTCGCAAATTTTAATTGCGGCAGGGATTGCCTTTTCTATAGTAAATTTTTAAAAAATTTAATTTTTTACTGTCGCAAATTTTAAATCCGCTAGGGATTGCCTTTTCTATAGTAAATTATTCAAAAAATAATTTTTTACTTTCGCAAATTTCAATTGGGCCAGGGATTGCCTTTTCTACAGTAAATTTTTTCAAAAAATTATTTTTTACTGTCGCAAATTTTAATTACGCCAGGGATTGCCTTTTCTATAGTAAATTATTCAAAAAATAATTTTTTACTGTCGCAAATTTTAATTACGTCAGGGATTGCCTTTTCTATAGTAAATTTTTCAAAAACTAATTTTTTACTGTCGCAAGTTTTAATTACGCCAGGGATTGCCTTTTCTATAGTAAATTTTTCAAAAATTAATTTTTTACTGTCGCAAATTTTAATTGCGCCAGGGATTGCCTTTTCTATAGTGAATTTTTCAAAAAATAATTTTTTACTGTCGCAAATTTTAATTGCACCAGGGATTGCCTTTTCTATAAAAAATTTTTCAAAAATTAATTTTTTACTGTCGAAAATTTTAAATACGCCAGGGATTGCCTTTTCTATAGTAAATTTTTCAAAAACTAATTTTTTACTGTCGCAAATTTTAAATGGCCAGGGATTGCCTTTTCTATAGTAAATTTTTCACAAATTAATTTTTAACTGTCGCAAATTTTAAATACGCCAGGTATTGCCTTTTCTATAGTAAATTTTTCAAAAATTAATTTTTTACTGTCGCAAATTTTAAATACGCCAGGGATTGCCTTTTCTATAGTAAATTATTCAAAAAATAATTTTTACTGTCGCAAATTTTAATTGCGCCAGGGATTGCCTTTTCTATAGTAAATTTTTCAAAAACTAATGTTTTACTGTCGGAAATTTTAAATGCGCCAGGGATTGCCTTTTCTTTAGTAAATTTTTCACAAATTAATTTTTTACTGTCGCAAATTTTAAATACGCCAGGGATTGCCTTTTCTATAGTAAATTTTTCAAAAATTAATTTTTTACTGTCGCAAATTTTAAATACGCCAGGGATTGCCTATTCTATAGTAAATTATTCAAAAAATAATTTTTTACTGTCGCAAATTTTAATTACGCCAGGGATTGCCTATTCTATAGTAAATTATTCAAAAAATAATTTTTTACTGTCGCAAATTTTAATTGCGCCAGGGATTGCCTTTTCTATAGTAAATTTTTCAAAAACTAATTTTTTACTGTCGCAAATTTTAAATACGCCAGGGATTGCCTTTTCTATAGTAAATTTTTCACAAATTAATTTTTTACTGTCGCAAATTTTAAATACGCCAGGGATTGCCTTTTCTATAGTAAATTTTTCACAAATTAATTTTTTACTGTCGCAAATTTTAAATACGCCAGGGATTGCCTTTTCTATAGTAAATTTTTCAAAAATTAATTTTTTACTGTCGCAAATTTTAAATACGCCAGGGATTGCCTATTCTATAGTAAATTATTCAAAAAATAATTTTTTACTGTCGCAAATTTTAATTGCGCCAGGGATTGCCTTTTCTATAGTAAATTTTTCAAAAACTAATGTTTTACTGTCGGAAATTTTAAATGCGCCAGGGATTGCCTTTTCTTTAGTAAATTTTTCACAAATTAATTTTTTACTGTCGCAAATTTTAAATACGCCAGGGATTGCCTTTTCTATAGTAAATTTTTCAAAAATTAATTTTTTACTGTCGCAAATTTTAAATACGCCAGGGATTGCCTATTCTATAGTAAATTATTCAAAAAATAATTTTTTACTGTCGCAAATTTTAAATACGCCAGGTATTGCCTTTTCTATAGTAAATTTTTCAAAAATTAATTTTTTACTGTCGCAAATTTTAAATACGCCAGGGATTGCCTTTTCTATAGTAAATTTTTCAAAAAATAATTTTCTACTGTCGCAAATTTTAATTGCGGCAGGGATTGCCTTTTCTATAGTAAATTTTTAAAAAATTTAATTTTTTACTGTCGCAAATTTTAAATCCGTTAGGGATTGCCTTTTCTATAGTAAATTATTCAAAAAATAATTTTTTACTTTCGCAAATTTTAATTGGGCCAGGGATTGCCTTTTCTACAGTAAATTTTTTCAGAAAATTATTTTTTACTGTCGCAAATTTTAATTACGCCAGGGATTGCCTTTTCTATAGTAAATTATTCAAAACATAATTTTTTACTGTCGCAAATTTTAATTGCGCCAGGGATTGCCTTTGCTACAGTAAATTTTTCAAAAAATAATTTTCTACTGTCGCAAATTTTAATTGCGCCAGGGTTTAACTTTTCTATAGTAAATTTTTCAAAAACTAATTTTTTACTGTCGCAAGTTTTAATTACGCCAGGGATTGCCATTTCTATAGTAAATTTTTCAAAAATTAATTTTTTACTGTCGCAAATTTTAATTGCGCCAGGGATTGCCTTTTCTATAGTAAATTTTTCAAAAAATAATTTTTTACTGTCGCAAATTTTAAATACGCCAGGGATTGCCTTTTCTATAGTAAATTATTCAAAAAATAATTTTTTACTGTCGCAAATTTTAATTACGTCAGGGATTGCCTTTTCTATAGTAAATTTTTCAAAAAATAATTTTTTACTGTCGCAAATTTTAAATACGCCAGGGATTGCCTTTTCTATAGTAAATTATTCAAAAAATAATTTTTTACTGTCGCAAATTTTAATTACGTCAGGGATTGCCTTTTCTATAGTAAATTTTTCAAAAATTAATTTTTTACTGTCGCAAATTTTAAATACGCCAGGGATTGCCTTTTCTATAGTAAATTATTCAAAAAATAATTTTTACTGTCGCAAATTTTAATTGCGCCAGGGATTGCCTTTTCTATAGTAAATTTTTCAAAAACTAATGTTTTACTGTCGGAAATTTTAAATGCGCCAGGGATTGCCTTTTCTTTAGTAAATTTTTCACAAATTAATTTTTTACTGTCGCAAATTTTAAATACGCCAGGGATTGCCTTTTCTATAGTAAATTTTTCAAAAATTAATTTTTTACTGTCGCAAATTTTAAATACGCCAGGGATTGCCTATTCTGTAGTAAATTATTCAAAAAATAATTTTTTACTGTCGCAAATTTTAAATACGCCAGGTATTGCCTTTTCTATAGTAAATTTTTCAAAAATTAATTTTTTACTGTCGCAAATTTTAAATACGCCAGGGATTGCCTTTTCTATAGTAAATTTTTCAAAAAATAATTTTCTACTGTCGCAAATTTTAATTGCGGCAGGGATTGCCTTTTCTATAGTAAATTTTTAAAAAATTTAATTTTTTACTGTCGCAAATTTTAAATCCGTTAGGGATTGCCTTTTCTATAGTAAATTATTCAAAAAATAATTTTTTACTTTCGCAAATTTTAATTGGGCCAGGGATTGCCTTTTCTACAGTAAATTTTTTCAGAAAATTATTTTTTACTGTCGCAAATTTTAATTACGCCAGGGATTGCCTTTTCTATAGTAAATTATTCAAAACATAATTTTTTACTGTCGCAAATTTTAATTGCGCCAGGGATTGCCTTTGCTACAGTAAATTTTTCAAAAAATAATTTTCTACTGTCGCAAATTTTAATTGCGCCAGGGTTTAACTTTTCTATAGTAAATTTTTCAAAAACTAATTTTTTACTGTCGCAAGTTTTAATTACGCCAGGGATTGCCATTTCTATAGTAAATTTTTCAAAAATTAATTTTTTACTGTCGCAAATTTTAATTGCGCCAGGGATTGCCTTTTCTATAGTAAATTTTTCAAAAAATAATTTTTTACTGTCGCAAATTTTAAATACGCCAGGGATTGCCTTTTCTATAGTAAATTATTCAAAAAATAATTTTTTACTGTCGCAAATTTTAATTACGTCAGGGATTGCCTTTTCTATAGTAAATTTTTCAAAAAATAATTTTTTACTGTCGCAAATTTTAAATACGCCAGGGATTGCCTTTTCTATAGTAAATTATTCAAAAAATAATTTTTTACTGTCGCAAATTTTAATTACGTCAGGGATTGCCTTTTCTATAGTAAATTTTTCAAAAATTAATTTTTTACTGTCGCAAATTTTAAATACGCCAGGGATTGCCTTTTCTATAGTAAATTATTCAAAAAATAATTTTTACTGTCGCAAATTTTAATTGCGCCAGGGATTGCCTTTTCTATAGTAAATTTTTCAAAAACTAATGTTTTACTGTCGGAAATTTTAAATGCGCCAGGGATTGCCTTTTCTTTAGTAAATTTTTCACAAATTAATTTTTTACTGTCGCAAATTTTAAATACGCCAGGGATTGCCTTTTCTATAGTAAATTTTTCAAAAATTAATTTTTTACTGTCGCAAATTTTAAATACGCCAGGGATTGCCTATTCTATAGTAAATTATTCAAAAAATAATTTTTTACTGTCGCAAATTTTAATTACGCCAGGGATTGCCTTTTCTATAGTAAATTTTTCAAAAATTAATTTTTTACTGTCGCAAATTTTAATTACGCCAGGGATTGCCTTTTCTATAGTAAATTTTTCAAAAAATAATTTTCTACTGTCGCAAATTTTAATTGCGGCAGGGATTGCCTTTTCTATAGTAAATTTTTAAAAAATTTAATTTTTTACTGTCGCAAATTTTAAATCCGTTAGGGATTGCCTTTTCTATAGTAAATTATTCAAAAAATAATTTTTTACTTTCGCAAATTTTAATTGGGCCAGGGATTGCCTTTTCTACAGTAAATTTTTTCAGAAAATTATTTTTTACTGTCGCAAATTTTAATTACGCCAGGGATTGCCTTTTCTATAGTAAATTATTCAAAACATAATTTTTTACTGTCGCAAATTTTAATTGCGCCAGGGATTGCCTTTTCTACAGTAAATTTTTCAAAAAATAATTTTCTACTGTCGCAAATTTTAATTGCGCCAGGGTTTAACTTTTCTATAGTAAATTTTTCAAAAACTAATTTTTTACTGTCGCAAGTTTTAATTACGCCAGGGATTGCCATTTCTATAGTAAATTTTTCAAAAATTAATTTTTTACTGTCGCAAATTTTAATTGCGCCAGGGATTGCCTTTTCTATAGTAAATTTTTCAAAAAATAATTTTTTACTGTCGCAAATTTTAAATACGCCAGGGATTGCCTTTTCTATAGTAAATTATTCAAAAAATAATTTTTTACTGTCGCAAATTTTAATTACGTCAGGGATTGCCTTTTCTATAGTAAATTTTTCAAAAACTAATTTTTTACTGTCGCAAGTTTTAATTACGCCAGGGATTGCCTTTTCTATAGTAAATTTTTCAAAAATTAATTTTTTACTGTCGCAAATTTTAATTGCACCAGGGATTGCCTTTTCTATAAAAAATTTTTCAAAAATTAATTTTTTACTGTCGCAAATTTTAAATACGCCAGGGATTGCCTTTTCTATAGTAAATTTTTCAAAAACTAATTTTTTACTGTCGCAAATTTTAAATGGCCAGGGATTGCCTTTTCTATAGTAAATTTTTCAAAAACTAATGTTTTACTGTCGGAAATTTTAAATGCGCCAGGGATTGCCTTTTCTTTAGTAAATTTTTCACAAATTAATTTTTTACTGTCGCAAATTTTAAATACGCCAGGGATTGCCTTTTCTATAGTAAATTTTTCAAAAATTAATTATTTACTGTCGCAAATTTTAAATACGCCAGGGATTGCCTTTTCTATAGTAAATTATTCAAAACATAATTTTTTACTGTCGCAAATTTTAATTGCGCCAGGGATTACCTTTTCTACAGTAAATTTTTCAAAAAATAATTTTCTACTGTCGCAAATTTTAATTGCGCCAGGGATTGCCTTTTCTACAGTAAATTTTTCAAAAAATAATTTTTTACTGTCGCAAATTTTAATTACGCCAGGCATTGCCTTTTTTATAGTAAATTTTTCAAAAAATAATTTTTTACTGTCGCAAATTTTAATTGCGCCAGGGATTGCCTTTTCTATAGTAAATTTTTCAAAAAATAATTTTTTACTGTCGGAAGTTTTAATTGCGCCAGGGATTGCCTTTTCTATAGTAAATTTTTCAAAATTTAATTTTATACTGTCGCAAATTTTAATTGCGCCAGGGATTGCCTTTTCTATAGTAAATTTTTCAAAATTTAATTTTATACTGTCGAAATTTTTAATTACGCCAGGGATTGCCTTTTCTATAGTAAATTATTCAAAAAATAATTTTTACTGCAGCAAATTTTAATTACACCAGGGATTGCCTTTTCTATAGTAAATTTTTCAAAAACTGATGTTTTACTGTCGGAAATTTTAAATGCGCCAGGGATTGCCTTTTCTTTAGTAAATTTTTCACAAATTAATTTTTTACTGTCGCAAATTTTAAATACGCCAGGGATTGCCTTTTCTATAGTAAATTTTTCAAAAATTAATTTTTTACTGTCGCAAATTTTAAATACGCCAGGGATTGCCTTTTCTATAGTAAATTATTCAAAAAATAATTTTTTACTGTCGCAAATTTTAATTACGCCAGGGATTGCCTTTTCTATAGTAAATTTTTCAAAAATTAATTTTTTACTGTCGCAAATTTTAATTACGCCAGGGATTGCCTTTTCTATAGTAAATTTTTCAAAAAATAATTTTCTACTGTCGCAAATTTTAATTACGGCAGGGATTGCCTTTTCTATAGTAAATTTTTAAAAAATTTAATTTTTTACTGTCGCAAATTTTAAATCCGCTAGGGATTGCCTTTTCTATAGTAAATTATTCAAAAAATAATTTTTTAATTTCGCAAATTTCAATTGGGCCAGGGATTGCCTTTTCTATAGTAAATTATTCAAAAAATAATTTTTTACTGTCGCAAATTTTAATTACGCCAGGGATTGCCTTTTCTATAGTAAATGTTTCAAAAATTTATTTTTTACTGTCGCAAATTTTAATTACGCCAGGGATTGCCTTTTCTATAGTAAATTTTTCAAAAAATAATTTTCTACTGTCGCAAATTTTAATTGCGCCAGGGATTGCCTTTTCTATAGTAAATTTTGCAAAAAATACTTTTTTTCTGTCACAAATTTTAATTACGCCAGGAATTGCCCTTTCTACAGTAAATTTTTCAAAAAAAAATTGTTAACTGTCGAAAATTTTAATTACGCCAGGGATTGCCTTTTCTATAGTAAATTTTTCAAAAACTAATTTTTTACTGTCGCAAATTTTAATTGAGCCAGGGATTGCCTTTTCTACAGTAAATTTTTTACTGTCGCAAATTTTAATTACGCCAAGGATTGCCTTTTCTACAGTAAATTATTCAAAAAATAATTTTTTACTGTCGCAAATTTTAATTACGCCAGGGATTGCCTTTTCTATAGTAAATTATTCAAAAAATAATTTTTTACTGTCGCAAATTTTAATTACGCCAGGGATTGCCTTTTCTATAGTAAATGTTTCAAAAATTTATTTTTTACTGTCGCCAATTTTAATTACGCCAGGGATTGCCTTTTCTATAGTAAATTTTTCAAAAAATAATTTTCTACTGTCGCAAATTTCAAATGGCCAGGGATTGCCTTTTCTATAGTAAATTTTTCACAAATTAATTTTTAACTGTCGCAAATTTTAAATACTCCAGGTATTGCCTTTTCTATAGTAAATTTTTCAAAAATTAATTTTTTACTGTCGCAAATTTTAAATACGCCAGGGATTGCCTTTTCTATAGTAAATTATTCAAAAAATAATTTTTTACTGTCGCAAATTTTAATTACGCCAGGGATTGCCTTTTCTATAGTAAATGTTTCAAAAATTTATTTTTTACTGTCGCAAATTTTAATTACGCCAGGGATTGCCTTTTCTATAGTAAATTTTTCAAAAAATAATTTTCTACTGTCGCAAATTTTAATTGCGCCAGGGATTGCCTTTTCTATAGTAAATTTTGCAAAAAATACTTTTTTTCTGTCACAAATTTTAATTACGCCAGGAATTGCCCTTTCTACAGTAAATTTTTCAAAAAAAAATTGTTAACTGTCGAAAATTTTAATTACGCCAGGGATTGCTTTTCTATAGTAAATTTTGCAAAAAAATAATTTTTTACTGTCGCAAATTTTAATTGCGCCAGGGATTGCCTTTTCTATAGTAAATTTTTCAAAAACTAATTTTTTACTGTCGCAAATTTTAAATACGCCAGGGATTGCCTTTTCTATAGTAAATTATTCAAAAAATAATTTTTTACTGTCGCAAATTTTAATTACGTCAGGGATTGCCTTTTCCATAGTAAATTTTTCAAAAACTAATTTTTTACTGTCGCTAATTTTAATTGCGCCAGGGAATGCCTTTTCTATAGTAAATTTTGCAAAAAATAATTTTTTACTGTCGCAAATTTTAATTGCGCCAGAGATTGCCTTTTCTATAGTAAATTTTCCAAAAAATAATTTTTTACTGTCGCAAATTTTAATTGAGCCAGGGATGGCCTTTTCTACAGTAAATTTTTTACTGTCGCAAATTTTAATTACGCCAAGGATTGCCTTTTCTACAGTAAATTATTCAAAAAATAATTTTTTACTGTCGCAAATTTTAATTACGCCAGGGATTGCCTTTTCTACAGTAAATTTTTCAAAAATTAATTTTTTACTGTCGCAAATTTTAAATCCGCCAGGGATTTCCTTTTCTATAGTAAATTATTCAAAAACTAATTTTTTACTGTCGCAAATTTTAATTACGCCAGGGATTGCCTTTTCTATAGTAAATTTTTCAAAAAATAATTTTTTACTGTCGCAAATTTTAATTGCGCCATGGATTGCTTTTCTACAGTAAATTTTTCAAAAACTAATTTTTTACTGTCGCAAATTTTAATTACGCCAGGGATTGCCTTTTCTATAGTAAATTTTTCAAAAAATAATTTTTTAATGTCGCAAATTTTAATTGCGCCAGGGATTGCCTTTTCTACAGTAAATTTTTCAAAAAATAATTTTTTACTGTCGCAAATTTTAATTACGCCGGGGATTGACTTTTCTATAGTAAATTTTTCAAAAATTAATTTTATACTGTCGCAAATTTTAATTGCGCCAGGGATTGCCTTTTCTATAGTAAATTTTTCAAAAATTAATTTTTTACTGTCGCAAATTTTAAATCCGCCAGGGATTGCCTTTTCTATAGTAAATTTTTCAAAAAATAATTTTTTACTGTCGCAAATTTTAATTGCGCCAGGGACTGTCTTTTCTACAGTAAATTTTTCAAAAAATAATTTTTTCCTGTCGTCGCAAATTTTAATTACGCCAGGGATTGCCTTTTCTACAGTAAATTTTTCAAAAAATAATTTTTTATTGTCGCAAATTTTAATTACGCCAGGGATTGCCTTTTCTACAGTAAATTTTTCAAAAATTAATTTTTTACTGTCGCAAATTTTAAATACGCCAGGGATTGCCATTTCTATAGT
Organism: Dioctria linearis; assembly: GCA_963930735.1. NCBI lineage: Eukaryota > Metazoa > Arthropoda > Insecta > Diptera > Asilidae > Dioctria > Dioctria linearis. The sequence goes on from CAWVNZ010000544.1 coordinate 180,659, forward strand.
AAATTTTTCAAAAACTAATTTTTTACTGTCGCAAATTTTAATTACGCCAGGGATTGCCTTTTCTATAGTAAATTTTTCAAAATTTCATTTTATACTGTCGCAAATTTTAAATACGCCAGGGATTGCCTTTTCTATAGTAAATTATTCAAAAATTAATTTTGTACTGTCGCAAATTTTAAATCCGCCAGGGATTGCCTTTCCTATAGTAAATTATTGACAAATGAATTTTTTACTGTCGCAAATTTTAAATACGCCAGGGATTGCCTTTTGTATAGTAAATTTTTCAAAGAATAATTTTAAACTGTCGCAAATTTTAATTGCGCCCAGGATTGCCTTTTCTACAGTAAATTTTTAAAAAAATAATTTTCTACTGTCGCAAATTTTAATTGCGCCAGGGATTGCCTTTTCTACAGTAAATTTTACAAAAAATAATTTTATACTGTCGCAAATTTTAATTACGCCAGGGATTGCCTTTTCTATAGTAAATTTTTCAAAAAATAATTTTTTACTGTCGCAAATTTTAATTACACCAGGGATTGCTTTTTCTATAGTAAATTTTTCAAAAAATAATTTTTTACTGTCGCAAATTTTAATTGCAACAGGGACTGCCTTTTCTGTAGTAAATTTTTCAAAAATTAATTTTATACTGTCGCAAATTTTAAATACGCCAGGGATTGCCTTTTCTATAGTAAATTTTTCACAAATTAATTTTTTACTGTCGCAAATTTTAAATCCGCCAGGTATTGCCTTTTCTATAGTAAATTATTCAAAAAATAATTTTTTACTGTCGCAAATTTTAAATACGCCAGGGATTGCCTTTTCTATAGTAAATTTTTCAAAATTTAATTTTATACTGTCGCAAATTTTAATTGCGCCAGGTATTGCCTTTTCTATAGTAAATTTTTCAAAATTTAATTTTATACTGTCGCAAATTTTAATTATGCCAGGGATTGCCTTTCTATAGTAAATTTTTCAAAAAATAATTTTTTACTGTCGCAAATTTTAATTGCGCCAGGGATTGCCTTTTCTACAGTAAATTTTTCAAAAAATAATTGTTTACTGTCGCAAATTTTAATTACGCCAGTCATTGCCTTTTCTATAGTAAATTTTTCAAAAAATAATTTTTTACTGTCGCAAGTTTTAACTGCGCCAGGGATTGCCTTTTCTATAGCAAATTTTTCAAAATTTAATTTTATACTGTCGCAAATATTAATTACGCCAGGGATTGCCTTTTCTATAGTAAATTTTTCAAAAAATAATTTTTTACTGTCGCAAATTTTAATTGCGCCAGGGATTGCCTTTTCTACAGTAAATTTTTCAAAAAATAATTTTTTACTGTCGCAAATTTTAATTACGCAAGGCATTGCCTTTTCTATAGTAAATTTTTCAAAAAATAATTTTTTACTGTCGCAAATTTTAATTGCGCCAGGGATTGAATTTTCTATAGTAAATTTTTCAAAAAATAATTTTTTAACTGTCGGAAGTTTTAATTGCGCCAGGGATTGCCTTTTCTATAGTAAATTTTTCAAAATTTAATTTTATACTGTCGCAAATTTTAATTGCGCCAGGGATTGCCTTTGCTATAGTAAATTTTTCAAACTTTAATTTTATACTGTCGAAAATTTTAATTACGCCAGGGATTGCCTTTTCTATAGTAAATTATTCAAAAAATAATTTTTACAGTCGCAAATTTTAATTGCGCCAGGGATTGCCTTTTCTATAGTAAATTTTTCGAAATTTAATTTTTTACTGTCGCAAATTTTAAATCCGCCAGGGATTGACTTTTCTATAGTAAATTATTCAAAAAATAATTTTTTACTGTCGCAAATTTTAATTGCGCCAGGGATTGCCTTTTCTACAGTAAATTATTCAAAAAATAATTTTCTATTGTCGCAAATTTTAATTGCGCCAGGGATTGCCTTTTCTATAGTAAATTTTTCAAAAATTAATTTTTTACTGTCGCAAATTTTAAATCCGCCAGGGATTGCCTTTTCTATAGTAAATTTTTCAAAAAATAATTTTTTACTGTCGCAAATTTTAATTGCGCCAGGGAATGCCTTTTCTATAGTAAATTTTTCAAAAATTAATTTTTTACTGTCGCAAATTTTAATTGCGCCAGAGATTGCCTTTTCTATAGTAAATTTTCCAAAAAATAATTTTTTACTGTCGCAAATTTTAATTGAGCCAGGGATTGCCTTTTCTACAGTAAATTTTTACTGTCGCAAATTTTAATTACGCCAAGGATTGCCTTTTCTACAGTAAATTATTCAAAAAATAATTTTTTACTGTCGCAAATTTTAATTACGCCAGGGATTGCCTTTTCTACAGTAAATTTTTCAAAAATTAATTTTTTACTGTCGCAAATTTTAAATCCGCCAGGGATTGCCTTTTATATAGTAAATTATTCAAAAACTAATTTTTTACTGTCGCAAATTTTAATTACGCCAGGGATTGCCTTTTCTATAGTAAATTTTTCAAAAAATAATTTTTTACTGTCGCAAATTTTAATTGCGCCATGGATTGCTTGTCTACAGTAAATTTTTCAAAAACTAATTTTTTACTGTCGCAAATTTTAATTACGCCAGGGATTGCCTTTTCTATAGTAAATTTTTCAAAAAATAATTTTTTACTGTCGCAAATTTTAATTGCGCCAGGGATTGCCTTTTCTACAGTAAATTTTTCAAAAAATAATTTTTTACTGTCGCAAATTTTAATTACGCCGGGGATTGCCTTTTCTGTAGTAAATTTTTCAAAAATTAATTTTATACTGTCGCAAATTTTAATTGCGCCAGGGATTGCCTTTTCTATAGTAAATTTTTCAAAAATTAATTTTTTATTGTCGCAAATTTTAAATCCGCCAGGGATTGCCTTTTCTATAGTAAATTTTTCAAAAAATAATTTTTTACTGTCGCAAATTTTAATTGCGCCAGGGATTGTCTTTTCTACAGTAAATTTTTCAAAAAATAATTTTTACCTGTCGTCGCAAATTTTAATTACGCCACGGATTGCCTTTTCTACAGTAAATTTTTCAAAAAATAATTTTTTACTGTCGCAAATTTTAATTACGCCAGGGATTGCCTTTTCTACAGTAAATTTTTCAAAATTAATTTTTTACTGTCGCAAATTTTAAATACGCCAGGGATTGCCTTTTCTATAGTAAATTTTTCAAAAACTAATTTTTTACTGTCGCAAATTTTAATTACGCCAGGGATTGCCTTTTCTATAGTAAATTTTTCAAAGTTTCATTTTATACTGTCGCAAATTTTAAATAAGCCAGGGATTGCCTTTTCTATAGTAAATTATTCAAAAATTAATTTTGTACTGTCGCAAATTTTAAATCCGCCAGGGATTGCCTTTCCTATAGGAAATTATTGACAAATGAATTTTTTACTGTCGCAAATTTTAAATACGCCAGGGATTGCCTTTTGTATAGTAAATTTTTCAAAGAATAATTTTTAACTGTCGCAAATTTTAATTGCGCCAAGGATTGCCTTTTCTACAGTAAATTTTTAAAAAAATAATTTTGTACTGTCGCAAATTTTAATTGCGCCAGGGATTGCCTTTTCTACAGTAAATTTTACAAAAAATAATTTTATACTGTCGCAAATTTTAATTACGCCAGGGATTGCCTTTTCTATAGTAAATTTTTCAAAAAATAATTTTTTACTGTCGCAAATTTTAATTACACCAGGGATTGCTTTTTCTATAGTAAATTTTTCAAAAAATAATTTTTTACTGTCGCAAATTTTAATTGCGCCAGAGACTGCCTTTTCTGTAGTAAATTTTTCAGAAATTAATTTTATACTGTCGTAAATTTTAAATACGCCAGGGATTGCCTTTTCTATAGTAAATTTTTCAAAATTTAATTTTATACTGTCGAAATTTTTAATTACGCCAGGGATTGCCTTTTCTATAGTAAATTATTCAAAAAATAATTTTTACTGTCGCAAATTTTAATTGCGCCAGGGATTGCCTTTTCTATAGTAAATTTTTCAAAAACTAATGTTTTACTGTCGGAAATTTTAAATGCGCCAGGGATTGCCTTTTCTTTAGTAAATTTTTCACAAATTAATTTTTTACTGTCGCAAATTTTAATTGCACCAGGGATTGCCTTTTCTATAAAAATTTTTTCAAAAACTAATTTTTTACTGTCGCAAATTTTAAATGGCCAGGGATTGCCTTTTCTATAGTAAATTTTTCACAAATTAATTTTAACTGTCGCAAATTTTAAATACGCCAGGTATTGCCTTTTCTATAGTAAATTTTTCAAAAATTAATTTTTTACTGTCGCAAATTTTAAATACGCCAGGGATTGCCTTTTCTATAGTAAATTATTCAAAAAATAATTTTTTACTGTCGCAAATTTTAATTACGCCAGGGATTGCCTTTTCTATAGTAAATGTTTCAAAAATTTATTTTTTACTGTCGCAAATTTTAATTACGCCAGGGATTGCCTTTTCTATAGTAAATTTTTCAAAAAATAATTTTCTACTGTCGCAAATTTTAATTGCGCCAGGGATTGCCTTTTCTATAGTAAATTTTGCAAAAAATACTTTTTTTCTGTCACAAATTTTAATTACGCCAGGAATTGCCCTTTCTACAGTAAATTTTTCAAAAAAAAATTGTTAACTGTCGAAAATTTTAATTACGCCAGGGATTGCTTTTCTATAGTAAATTTTGCAAAAAAATAATTTTTTAATGTCGCAAATTTTAATTGCGCCAGGGATTGCCTTTTCTATAGTAAATTTTTCAAAAACTAATTTTTTACTGTCGCAAATTTTAAATCCGCCAGGGATTGCCTTTCCTATAGTAAATTATTGACAAATGAATTTTTTACTGTCGCAAAATTTTAAATACGCCAGGGATTGCCTTTTGTATAGTAAATTTTTCAAAGAATAATTTTTAACTGTCGCAAATTTTAATTGCGCCAAGGATTGCCTTTTCTACAGTAAATTTTTAAAAAAATAATTTTCTACTGTCGCAAATTTTAATTGCGCCAGGGATTGCCTTTTCTATAGTAAATTTTGCAAAAAAATAATTTTTTAATGTCGCAAATTTTAATTGCGCCAGGGATTGCCTTTTCTATAGTAAATTTTTCAAAAATTAATTTTATACTGTCGCAAATTTTAAATACGCCAGGGATTGCCCTTTCTATAATAATTATTCAAAAATTAATTTTGTACTGTCGCAAATTTTAAATCCGCCAGGGATTGCCTTTCCTATAGTAAATTATTGACAAATGAATTTTTTACTGTCGCAGATTTTAAATACGCCAGGGATTGCCTTTTGTATAGTAAATTTTTCAAAGAATAATTTTTAACTGTCGCAAATTTTAATTGCGCCAAGGATTGCCTTTTCTACAGTAAATTTTTAAAAAAATAATTTTCTACTGTCGCAAATTTTAATTGCGCCAGGGATTGCCTTTTCTATAGTAAATTTTGCAAAAAAATAATTTTTTAATGTCGCAAATTTTAATTGCGCCAGGGATTGCCTTTTCTATAGTAAATTTTTCAAAAACTAATTTTTTACTGTCGCAAATTTTAAATACGCCAGGGATTGCCTTTTCTATAGTAAATTATTCAAAAAATAATTTTTTACTGTCGCAAATTTTAATTACGTCAGGGATTGCCTTTTCTATAGTAAATTTTTCAAAAACTAATTTTTTAATGTCGCAAATTTTAATTGCGCCAAGGAATGCCTTTTCTATAGTAAATTTTGCAAAAAATAATTTTTTTACTGTCGCAAATTTTAATTGCGCCAGAGATTGCCTTTTCTATAGTAAATTTTCCAAAAAATAATTTTTTACTGTCGCAAATTTTAATTGAGCCAGGGATTGCCTTTTCTACAGTAAATTTTTTACTGTCGCAAATTTTAATTACGCCAAGGATTGCCTTTTCTGCAGTAAATTATTCAAAAAATAATTTTTTACTGTCGCAAATTTTAATTACGCCAGGGATTGCCTTTTCTACAGTAAATTTTTCAAAAATTAATTTTTTACTGTCGCAAATTTTAAATCCGCCAGGGATTGCCTTTTCTATAGTAAATTATTCAAAAACTAATTTTTTACTGTCGCAAATTTTAATTACGCCAGGGATTGCCTTTTCTATAGTAAATTTTTCAAAAAATAATTTTTTACTGTCGCAAATTTTAATTGCGCCATGGATTGCTCTTCTACAGTAAATTTTTCAAAAACTAATTTTTTACTGTCGCAAATTTTAATTACGCCAGGGATTGCCTTTTCTATAGTAAATTTTTCAAAAAATAATTTTTTACTGTCGCAAATTTTAATTGCGCCAGGGATTGCCTTTTCTAAAGTAAATTTTTCAAAAAATAATTTTTTACTGTCGCAAATTTTAATTACGCCGGGGATTGCCTTTTCTATAGTAAATTTTTCAAAAATTAATTTTATACTGTCGCAAATTTTAATTGCGCCAGGGATTGCCTTTTCTATAGTAAATTATTCAAAAAATAATTTTTTACTGTCGCAAATTTTAATTACGTCAGGGATTGCCTTTTCTATAGTAAATTTTTCAAAAACTAATTTTTTAATGTCGCAAATTTTAATTGCGCCAAGGAATGCCTTTTCTATAGTAAATTTTGCAAAAAATAATTTTTTTACTGTCGCAAATTTTAATTGCGCCAGAGATTGCCTTTTCTATAGTAAATTTTCCAAAAAATAATTTTTTACTGTCGCAAATTTTAATTGAGCCAGGGATTGCCTTTTCTACAGTAAATTTTTTACTGTCGCAAATTTTAATTACGCCAAGGATTGCCTTTTCTGCAGTAAATTATTCAAAAAATAATTTTTTACTGTCGCAAATTTTAATTACGCCAGGGATTGCCTTTTCTACAGTAAATTTTTCAAAAATTAATTTTTTACTGTCGCAAATTTTAAATCCGCCAGGGATTGCCTTTTCTATAGTAAATTATTCAAAAACTAATTTTTTACTGTCGCAAATTTTAATTACGCCAGGGATTGCCTTTTCTATAGTAAATTTTTCAAAAAATAATTTTTTACTGTCGCAAATTTTAATTGCGCCATGGATTGCTCTTCTACAGTAAATTTTCAAAAACTAATTTTTTACTGTCGCAAATTTTAATTACGCCAGGGATTGCCTTTTCTATAGTAAATTTTTCAAAAAATAATTTTTTACTGTCGCAAATTTTAATTGCGCCAGGGATTGCCTTTTCTACAGTAAATTTTTCAAAAAATAATTTTTTACTGTCGCAAATTTTAATTACGCCGGGGATCGCCTTTTCTATAGTAAATTTTTCAAAAATTAATTTTATACTGTCGCAAATTTTAATTGCGCCAGGGATTGCCTTTTCTATAGTAAATTTTTCAAAAAATAATTTTTTACTGTCGCAAATTTTAAATCCGCCAGGGATTGCCTTTTCTATAGTAAATTTTTCAAAAAATAATTTTTTACTGTCGCAAATTTTAATTGCGCCAGGGATTGTCTTTTCTGCAGTAAATTTTTCAAAAAATAAATTTTTCCTGTCGTCGCAAATTTTAATTACGCCAGGGATTGCCTTCTCTACAGTAAATTTTTCAAAAAATAATTTTTTACTGTCGCAAATTTTAATTACGCCAGGGATTGCCTTTTCTACAGTAAATTTTTCAAAAATTAATTTTTTACTGTCGCAAATTTTAAATACGCCAGGGATTGCCTTTTCTATAGTAAATTTTTCAAAAACTAATTTTTTACTGTCGCAAATTTTAATTACGCCACGGATTGCCTTTTCTATAGTAAATTTTTCAAAATTTCATTTTATACTGTCGCAAATTTTAAATACGCCAGGGATTGCCCTTTCTATAATAATTATTCAAAAATTAATTTTGTACTGTCGCAAATTTTAAATCCGCCAGGGATTGCCTTTCCTATAGTAAATTATTGACAAATGAATTTTTTACTGTCGCCAATTTTAAATACGCCAGGGATTGCCTTTTGTATAGTAAATTTTTCAAAGAATAATTTTTAACTGTCGCAAATTTTAATTGCGCCAAGGATTGCCTTTTCTACAGTAAATTTTTAAAAAAATAATTTTCTACTGTCGCAAATTTTAATTGCGCCAGGGATTGCCTTTTCTACAGTAAATTTTACAAAAAATAATTTTATACTGTCGCAAATTTTAATTACGCCAGGGATTGCCTTTTCTATAGTAATTTTTTCAAAAAATAATTTTTTACTGTCGCAAATTTTAATTACACCAGGGATTTCTTTTTCTATAGTAAATTTTTCAAAAAATAATTTTTTACTGTCGCAAATTTTAATTGCGCCAGGGACTGCCTTTTCTGTAGTAAATTTTTCAAAAATTAATTTTATACTGTCGCAAATTTTAAATACGCCAGGGATTGCCTTTTCTATAGTAAATTTTTCACAAATTAAATTTTTACTGTCGCAAATTTTAAATCCGCCAGGTATTGCCTTTTCTATAGTAAATTATTCAAAAAATAATTTTTTACTGTCGCAAATTTTAAATACGCCAGGGATTGCCTTTTCTATAGTAAATTTTTCAAAATTTAATTTTATACTGTCGCAAATTTTAATTGCGCCAGGTATTGCCTTTTCTATAGTAAATTTTTCAAAATTTAATTTTATACTGTCGCAAATTTTAATTACGCCAGGGATTGCCTTTCTATAGTAAATTTTTCAAAAAATAATTTTTTACTGTCGCAAATTTTAATTGCGCCAGGGATTGCCTTTTCTACAGTAAATTTTTCAAAAAATAATTGTTTACTGTCGCAAATTTTAATTACGCCAGTCATTGCCTTTTCTATAGTAAATTTTTCAAAAAATAATTTTTTACTGTCGCAAGTTTTAACTGCGCCAGGGATTGCCTTTTCTATAGCAAATTTTTCAAAATTTAATTTTATACTGTCGCAAATATTAATTACGCCAGGGATTGCCTTTTCTATAGTAAATTTTTCAAAAAATAATTTTTTACTGTCGCAAATTTTAATTGCGCCAGGGATTGCCTTTTCTACAGTAAATTTTTCAAAAAATAATTTTTTAATGTCGCAAATTTTAATTACGCAAGGCATTGCCTTTTCTATAGTAAATTTTTCAAAAAATAATTTTTTACTGTCGCAAAGTTTAATTGCGCCAGGGATTGAATTTTCTATAGTAAATTTTTCAAAAAATAATTTTTTACTGTCGGAAGTTTTAATTGCGCCAGGGATTGCCTTTTCTATAGTAAATTTTTCAAAATTTAATATTATACTGTCGCAAATTTTAATTGCGCCAGGGATTGCCTTTGCTATAGTAAATTTTTCAAAATTTAATTTTATACTGTCGAAAATTTTAATTACGCCAGGGATTGCCTTTTCTATAGTAAATTATTCAAAAAATAATTTTTACAGTCGCAAATTTTAATTGCGCCAGTGATTGCCTTTTCTATAGTAAATTTTTCGAAATTTAATTTTTTACTGTCGCAAATTTTAATTGCGCCAGGGATTGCCTTTTCTATAGTAAATTTTTCAAAAATTAATTTTTTACTGTCGCAAATTTTAATTACGCCAGGGATTGCCTTTTCTATAGTAAATTTTTCAAAATTTAATTTTTTACTGTCGCAAATTTTAAATCCGCTAGGGATTGCCTTTTCTATAGTAAATTATTCAAAAAATAATTTTTTACTTTCGCAAATTTTAATTGGGCCAGGGATTGCCTTTTCTACAGTAAATTTTTTCAAAAAATTATTTTTTACTGTCGCAAATTTTAATTACGCCAGGGATTGCCTTTTCTATAGTAAATTTTTCAAAAACTAATTTTTTACTGTCGCAAATTTTAATTACGCCAGGGATTGCCTTTTCTATAGTAAATTTTGCAAAAACTAATTTTTACTGTCGAAAATTTTAATTACGCCAGGGATTGCCTATTCTATAGTAAATTTTTCAAAATTTAATTTTTTACTGTCGCAAATTTTTAATCCGCTAGGGATTGCCTTTTCTATAGTAAATTATTCAAAAAATAATTTTTTACTTTCGCAAATTTTAATTGGGCCAGGGATTGCCTTTTCTACAGTAAATTTTTTCAAAAAATTATTTTTTACTGTCGCAAATTTTAATTACGCCCGGGATTGCCTTTTCTATAGTAAATCATTCAAAACATAATTTTTTACTGTCGCAAATTTTAATTGCGCCAGGGATTGCCTTTTCTACAGTAAATTTTTCAAAAAATAATTTTCTACGGTCGCAAATTTTAATTGCGCCAAGGATTGCCTTTTCTATAGTAAATTTTTCAAAAACTAATTTTTTACTGTCGCAAGCTTTAATTACGCCAGGGATTGCCATTTCTATAGTAAATTTTTCAAAATTAATTTTTACTGTCGCAAATTTTAATTGAGCCAGGGATTGCCTTTTCAATAGTAAATTTTTCAAAAACTAATTTTTTACTGTCGCAAATTTTAAATACGCCAGGGATTGCCTTTTCTATAGTAAATTATTCAAAAAATAATTTTTTACTGTCGCAAATTTTAATTATGTCAGGGATTGCCTTTTCTATAGTAAATTTTTCAAAAACTAATTTTTGTACTGTCGCAAATTTTAATTACGCCAGGGATTGCCTTTTCTATAGTAAATTTTTCAAAAACTAATTTTTTACTGTCGAAAATTTTAATTACGCCAGGGATTGCCTATTCTATAGTAAATTATTCAAAAAATAATTTTTTACTGTGGCAAATTTTAATTGCGCCAGGGATTGCCTTTTCTATAGTAAATTTTTCAAAATTTAATTTTTTACTGTCGCAAATTTTAAATCCGCTAGGGATTGCCTTTTCTATAGTAAATTATTCAAAAAATAATTTTTTACTTTCGCAAATTTTAATTGAGCCAGGGATTGCCTTTTCTACAGTAAATTTTTTCAAAAAATTATTTTTTACTGTCGCAAGCTTTAATTACGCCAGGGATTGCCATTTCTATAGTAAATTTTTCAAAAATTAATTTTTTACTGTCGCAAATTTTAATTGCGCCAGGGATTGCCTTTTCTATAGTAAATTTTTCAAAAAATAATTTTTTACTGTCGCAAATTTTAAATACGCCAGGGATTGCCTTTTCTATAGTAAATTATTCAAAACATAATTTTTTACTGTCGCAAATTTTAATTGCGCCAGGGATTGCCTTTTCTACAGTAAATTTTTCAAAAAATAATTTTCTACTGTCGCAAATTTTAATTGCGCCAAGGATTGCCTTTTCTATAGTAAATTTTTCAAAAACTAATTTTTTACTGTCGCAAGCTTTAATTACGCCAGGGATTGCCATTTCTATAGTAAATTTTTCAAAAATTAATTTTTTACTGTCGCAAATTTTAATTGCGCCAGGGATTGCCTTTTCTATAGTAAATTTTTCAAAAAATAATTTTTTACTGTCGCAAATTTTAAATACGCCAAGGATTGCCTTTTCTATAGTAAATTATTCAAAAAATAACTTTTTACTGTCGCAAATTTTAATTACGTCAGGGATTGCCTATTCTATAGTAAATTTTTCAAAAACTAATTTTTTACTGTCGCAAGTTTTAATTACGCCAGGGATTGCCTTTTGTATAGTAAATTTTTCAAAATTAATTTTTTACTGTCGCAAACTTTATTTGCGCCAGGGGTTGCCTTTTCTATAGTAAATTTTTCAAAAACTAATTTTTTACCGTCGAAAATTTTAATTACGCCAGGGATTGCCTATTCTATAGTAAATTATTCAAAAAATAATTTTTTACTGTGGCAAATTTTAATTGCGCCAGGGATTGCCTTTTCTATAGTAAGTTTTTCAAAATTTAATTTTTTACTGTCGCAAGCTTTAATTACGCCAGGGATTGCCATTTCTATAGTAAATTTTTCAAAAATTAATTTTTTACTGTCGCAAATATTAATTACGCCAGGGATTGCCATTTCTATAGTAAATTTTTCAAAATTTAATTCTATACTGTCGCAAATTTTAATTGCGCCAGGTATTGCCTTTTCTATAGTAAATTTTTCAAAATTTAATTTTATACTGTCGCAAATTTTAATTACGCCAGGGATTGCCTTTCTATAGTAAATTATTCAAAAAATAATTTTTTACTTTCGCAAATTTTAATTGGGCCAGGGATTGCCTTTTCTACAGTAAATTTTTTCAAAAAATTATTTTTTACTGTCGCAAGCTTTAATTACGCCAGGGATTGCCATTTCTATAGTAAGTTTTTCAAAAATTAATTTTTTACTGTCGCAAATATTAATTACGCCAGGGATTGCTTTTTGTATAGTAAATTTTTCAAAAATTAATTTTTTACTGTCGCAAACTTTATTTGCGCCAGGGGTTGCCTTTTCTATAGTAAATTTTTCAAAAACTAATTTTTTACTGTCGAAAATTTTAATTACGCCAGGGATTGCCTATTCTATAGTAAATTATTCAAAAAATAATTTTTTACTGTGGCAAATTTTAATTGCGTCAGGGATTGCCTTTTCTATAGTAAGTTTTTCAAAATTTAATTTTTTACTGTCGCAAGCTTTAATTACGCTAGGGATTGCCTTTTCTATAGTAAATTATTCAAAAAATAATTTTTTACTTTCGCAAATTTTAATTGGGCCAGGGATTGCCTTTTCTACAGTAAATTTTTTCAAAAATTATTTTTTACTGTCGCAAGCTTTAATTACGCCAGGGATTGCCATTTCTATAGTAAATTTTTCAAAATTAATTTTTTACTGTCGCAAATTTTAATTGCGCCAGGGATTGCCTTTTCTATAGTAAATGTTTCAAGAAATAATTTTTTACTGTCGCAAATTTTAAATACGCCAGGGATTGCCTTTTCTATAGTAAATTATTCAAAACATAATTTTTTACTGTCGCAAATTTTAATTGCGCCAGGGATTGCCTTTTCTACAGTAAATTTTTCAAAAAATAATTTTCTACTGTCGCAAATTTTAATTGCGCCAAGTATTGCCTTTTCTATAGTAAATTTTTCAAAAACTAATTTTTTACTGTCGCAAGCTTTAATTACGCCAGGGATTGCCATTTCTATAGTAAATTTTTCAAAAATTAATTTTTTACTGTCGCAAATTTTAATTGCGCCAGGGATTGCCTTTTCTATAGTAAATTTTTCAAAAAATAATTTTTTACTGTCGCAAATTTTAAATACGCCAGGGATTACCTTTTCTATAGTAAATTATTCAAAAAATAATTTTTTACTGTCGCAAATTTTAATTACGTCAGGGATTGCCTTTTCTATAGTAAATTTTTCAAAAACTAATTTTTTACTGTCGCAAGTTTTAATTACGCCAGGGATTGCCTTTTGTATAGTAAATTTTTCAAAAATTAATTTTTTACTGTCGCAAACTTTATTTGCGCCAGGGGTTGCCTTTTCTATAGTAAATTTTTCAAAAACTAATTTTTTACTGTCGAAAATTTTAATTACGCCAGGGATTGCCTATTCTATAGTAAATTATTCAAAAAATAATTTTTTACTGTGGCAAATTTTAATTGCGCCAGGGATTGCCTTTTCTATAGTAAGTTTTTCAAAATTTAATTTTTTACTGTCGCAAGCTTTAATTACTCCAGGGATTGCCATTTCTATAGTAAATTTTTCAAAAATTAATTTTTTACTGTCGCAAATATTAATTACGCCAGGATTGCCTTTTCTATAGTAAATTTTTCAAAATTTAATTCTATACTGTCGCAAATTTTAATTGCGCCAGGTATTGCCTTTTCTATAGTAAATTTTTCAAAATTTAATTTTATACTGTCGCAAATTTTAATTACGCCAGGGATTGCCTTTTCTATAGTAAATTTTTCAAAATTTAATTTTTTACTGTCGCAAATTTTAAATCCGCTAGGGATTGCCTTTTCTATAGTAAATTATTCAAAAAATAATTTTTTACTTTCGCAAATTTTAATTGGGCCAGGGATTGCCTTTTCTACAGTAAATTTTTTCAAAAAATTATTTTTTACTGTCGCAAATTTTAATTACGCCCGGATTGCCTTTTCTACAGTAAATTTTTCAAAAAATAATTTTCTACTGTCGCAAATTTTAATTGCGCCAAGGATTGCCTTTTCTATAGTAAATTTTTCAAAAACTAATTTTTTACTGTCGCAAGCTTTAATTACGCCAGGGATTGCCATTTCTATAGTAAATTTTTCAAAAATTAATTTTTTACTGTCGCAAATTTTAATTGCGCAGGGGTTGCCTTTTCAATAGTAAATTTTTCAAAAACTAATTTTTTACTGTCGCAAATTTTAAATACGCCAGGGATTGCCTTTTCTATAGTAAATTATTCAAAAAATAATTTTTTACTGTCGCAAATTTTAATTATGTCAGGGATTGCCTTTTCTATAGTAAATTTTTCAAAAACTAATTTTTGTACTGTCGCAAATTTTAATTACGCCAGGGATTGCCTTTTCTATAGTAAATTTTTCAAAAACTAATTTTTTACTGTCGAAAATTTTAATTACGCCAGGGATTGCCTATTCTATAGTAAATTATTCAAAAAATAATTTTTTACTGTGGCAAATTTTAATTGCGCCAGGGATTGCCTTTTCTATAGTAAATTTTTCAAAATTTAATTTTTTACTGTCGCAAATTTTAAATCCGCTAGGGATTGCCTTTTCTATAGTAAATTTTTCAAAAATTAATTTTTTACTGTCGCAAATTTTAATTGCGCCAGGGATTGCCTTTTATATAGTAAATTTTTCAAAATTTAATTCTATACTGTCGCAAATTTTAATTGCGCCAGGTATTGCCTTTTCTATAGTAAATTTTTCAAAATTTAATTTTATACTGTCGCAAATTTTAATTACGCCAGGGATTGCCTTTCTATAGTAAATTATTCAAAAAATAATTTTTTACTTTCGCAAATTTTAATTGGGCCAGGGATTGCCTTTTCTACAGTAAATTTTTTCAAAAAATTATTTTTTACTGTCGCAAGCTTTAATTACGCCAGGGATTGCCATTTCTATAGTAAATTTTTCAAAAATTAATTTTTTACTGTCGCAAATATTAATTACGCCAGGGATTGCCTTTTGTATAGTAAATTTTTCAAAAATTAATTTTTTACTGTCGCAAACTTTATTTGCGCCAGGGGTTGCCTTTTCTATAGTAAATTTTTCAAAAACTAATTTTTTACTGTCGAAAATTTTAATTACGCCAGGGATTGCCTATTCTATAGTAAATTATTCAAAAATAATTTTTTACTGTGGCAAATTTTAATTGCGTCAGGGATTGCCTTTTCTATAGTAAGTTTTTCAAAATTTAATTTTTTACTGTCGCAAGCTTTAATTACGCTAGGGATTGCCTTTTCTATAGTAAATTATTCAAAAAATAATTTTTTACTTTCGCAAATTTTAATTGGGCCAGGGATTGCCTTTTCTACAGTAAATTTTTTCAAAAAATTATTTTTTACTGTCGCAAGCTTTAATTACGCCAGGGATTGCCATTTCTATAGTAAATTTTTCAAAAATTAATTTTTTACTGTCGCAAATTTTAATTGCGCCAGGGATTGCCTTTTCTATAGTAAATTTTTCAAAAAATAATTTTTTACTGTCGCAAATTTTAAATACGCCAGGGATTGCCTTTTCTATAGTAAATTATTAAAAACATAATTTTTTACTTTCGCAAATTTTAATTGCGCCAGGGATTGCCTTTTCTACAGTAAATTTTTCAAAAAATAATTTTCTACTGTCGCAAATTTTAATTGCGCCAAGTATTGCCTTTTCTATAGTAAATTTTTCAAAAACTAATTTTTTACTGTCGCAAGCTTTAATTACGCCAGGGATTGCCATTTCTATAGTAAATTTTTCAAAAATTAATTTTTTACTGTCGCAAATTTTAATTGCGCCAGGGATTGCCTTTTCTATAGTAAATTTTTCAAAAAATAATTTTTTACTGTCGCAAATTTTAAATACGCCAGGGATTGCCTTTTCTATAGTAAATTATTCAAAAAATAATTTTTTACTGTCGCAAATTTTAATTACGTCAGGGATTGCCTTTTCTATAGTAAATTTTTCAAAAACTAATTTTTTACTGTCGCAAGTTTTAATTACGCCAGGGATTGCCTTTTGTATAGTAAATTTTTCAAAAATTAATTTTTTACTGTCGCAAACTTTATTTGCGCCAGGGGTTGCCTTTTCTATAGTAAATTTTTCAAAAACTAATTTTTTACTGTCGAAAATTTTAATTACGCCAGGGATTGCCTATTCTATAGTAAATTATTCAAAAAATAATTTTTTACTGTGGCAAATTTTAATTGCGCCAGGGATTGCCTTTTCTATAGTAAGTTTTTCAAATTTAATTTTTTAATGTCGCAAGCTTTAATTACGCCAGGGATTGCCATTTCTATAGTAAATTTTTCAAAAATTAATTTTTTACTGTCGCAAATATTAATTACGCCAGGGATTGCCTTTTCTATAGTAAATTTTTCAAAATTTAATTCTATACTGTCGCAAATTTTAATTGCGCCAGGTATTGCCTTTTCTATAGTAAATTTTTCAAAATTTAATTTTATACTGTCGCAAATTTTAATTACGCCAGGGATTGCCTTTCTATAGTAAATTTTTCAAAAATAATTTTTTACTGTGGCAAATTTTAATTGCGCCAGGGATTGACTTTTCTATAGTAAATTTTTCAAAAACTAATTTTTTACTGTCGCAAGCTTTAATTACGCCCGGGATTGCCTTTTCTATAGTAAATTATTCAAAACATAATTTTTTACTGTCGCAAATTTTAATTGCGAGAGGGATTGCCTTTTCTACAGTAAATTTTTCAAAAAATAATTTTCTACTGTCGCAAATTTTAATTGCGCCAAGGATTGCCTTTTCTATAGTAAATTTTTCAAAAACTAAATTTTTACTGTCGCAAGCTTTAATTACGCCAGGGATTGCCATTTCTATAGTAAATTTTTCAAAAATTAATTTTTTACTGTCGCAAATTTTAATTGCGCCAGGGATTGCCTTTTCAATAGTAAATTTTTCAAAAACTAATTTTTTACTGTCGCAAATTTTAAATACGCCAGGTTTTGCCTTTTCTATAGTAAATTATTCAAAAAATAATTTTTTACTGTCGCAAATTTTAATTATGTCAGGGATTGCCTTTTCTATAGTAAATTTTTCAAAAACTAATTTTTTACTGTCGCAAATTTTAATTACGCCAGGGATTGCCTTTTCTATAGTAAATTTTTCAAAAACTAATTTTTACTGTCGAAAATTTTAATTACGCCAGGGATTGCCTATTCTATAGTAAATTATTCAAAAAATAATTTTTTACTGTGGCAAATTTTAATTGCGCCAGGGATTGCCTTTTCTATAGTAAATTTTTCAAATTTAATTTTTTACTGTCGCAAATTTAAATCCGCTAGCGATTGCCTTTTCTATAGTAAATTATTCAAAAACTAATTTTTTACTTTCGCAAATTTTAATTGGGACAGGGATTGCCTTTTCTACAGTAAATTTTTTCAAAAATTATTTTTTACTGTCGCAAATTTTAATTACGCCCGGGATTGCCTTTTCTATAGTAAATTATTCAAAACATAATTTTTTACTGTCCCAAATTTTAATTGCGCCAGGGATTGCCTTTTCTACAGTAAATTTTTCAAAAAATAATTTTCTACTGTCGCAAATTTTAATTGCGCCAAGGATTGCCTTTTTTATAGTAAATTTTTCAAAAACTAATTTTTTACTGTCGCAAGCTTTAATTACGCCAGGGATTGCCATTTCTATAGTAAATTTTTCAAAAATTAATTTTTTACTGTCGCAAATATTAATTACGCCAGGGATTGCCTTTTCTATAGTAAATTTTTCAAAATTTAATTTTATACTGTCGCAAATTTTAATTGCGCCAGATATTGCCTTTTCTATAGTAAATTTTTCAAAATTTAATTTTATACTGTCGCAAATTTTAATTACGCCAGAGATTGCCTTTCTATAGTAAATTTTTCAAAAAATAATTTTTTACTGTCGCAAATTTTAATTGCGCCAGGGATTGCCTTTTCTACAGTAAATTTTTCAAAAAATAATTGTTTACTGTCGCAAATTTTAATTACGCAATGCATTGCCTTTTCTATAGTAAATTTTTCAAAAAATAATTTTTTACTGTCGCTAATTTTAATTGCGCCAGGGATTGAATTTTCTATAGTAAATTTTTCAAAAAATAATTTTTTACTGTCGGAAGTTTTAATTGCGCCAGGGATTGCCTTTTCTATAGTAAATTTTTCAAAATTTAATTTTATACTGTCGCAAATTTTAATTGCGCAGGGATTGCCTTTGCTATAGTAAATTTTTCAAAATTTAATTTTATACTGTCGAAAATTTTAATTACGCCAGGGATTGCCTTTTCTATAGTAAATTATTCAAAAAATAATTTTTACAGTCGCAAATTTTAATTGCGCCAGGGATTGCCTTTTCTATAGTAAATTTTTCGAAATTTAATTTTTTACTGTCGCAAATTTTAAATCCGCCAGGGATTGACTTTTCTATAGTAAATTATTCAAAAAATAATTTTTTACTGTCGCAAATTTTAATTGCGCCAGGGATTGCCTTTTCTACAGTAAATTATTCAAAAAATAATTTTCTATTGTCGCAAATTTTAATTGCGCCAGGGATTGCCTTTTCTATAGTAAATTTTTCAAAAATAATTTTTTACTGTCGGAAGTTTTAATTGCGCCAGGGATTGCCTTTTCTATAGTAAATTTTTCAAAATTTAATTTTATACTGTCGCAAATTTTAATTACGCCAGGGATTGCCTATTCTATAGTAAATTATTCAAAAAATAATTTTTTACTGTGGCAAATTTTAATTGCGCCAGGGATTGCCTTTTCTATAGTAAGTTTTTCAAAATTTAATTTTTTACTGTCGCAAGCTTTAATTACGCCAGGGATTGCCATTTCTATAGTAAATTTTTCAAAAATTAATTTTTTACTGTCGCAAATTTTAAATCCGCTAGCGATTGCCTTTTCTATAGTAAATTATTCAAAAACTAATTTTTTACTTTCGCAAATTTTAATTGGGACAGGGATTGCCTTTTCTACAGTAAATTTTTTCAAAAAATTATTTTTTACTGTCGCAAATTTTAATTACGCCCGGGATTGCCTTTTCTATAGTAAATTATTCAAAACATAATTTTTTACTGTCCCAAATTTTAATTGCGCCAGGGATTGCCTTTTCTACAGTAAATTTTTCAAAAAATAATTTTCTACTGTCGCAAATTTTAATTGCGCCAAGGATTGCCTTTTTTATAGTAAATTTTTCAAAAACTAATTTTTTACTGTCGCAAGCTTTAATTACGCCAGGGATTGCCATTTCTATAGTAAATTTTTCAAAAATTAATTTTTTACTGTCGCAAATATTAATTACGCCAGGGATTGCCTTTTCTATAGTAAATTTTTCAAAATTTAATTTTATACTGTCGCAAATTTTAATTGCGCCAGATATTGCCTTTTCTATAGTAAATTTTTCAAAATTTAATTTTATACTGTCGCAAATTTTAATTACGCCAGAGATTGCCTTTCTATAGTAAATTTTTCAAAAAATAATTTTTTACTGTCGCAAATTTTAATTGCGCCAGGGATTGCCTTTTCTACAGTAAATTTTTCAAAAAATAATTGTTTACTGTCGCAAATTTTAATTACGCAATGCATTGCCTTTTCTATAGTAAATTTTTCAAAAAATAATTTTTTACTGTCGCTAATTTTAATTGCGCCAGGGATTGAATTTTCTATAGTAAATTTTTCAAAAAATAATTTTTTACTGTCGGAAGTTTTAATTGCGCCAGGGATTGCCTTTTCTATAGTAAATTTTTCAAAATTTAATTTTATACTGTCGCAAATTTTAATTGCGCCAGGGATTGCCTTTGCTATAGTAAATTTTTCAAAATTTAATTTTATACTGTCGAAAATTTTAATTACGCCAGGGATTGCCTTTTCTATAGTAAATTATTCAAAAAATAATTTTTACAGTCGCAAATTTTAATTGCGCCAGGGATTGCCTTTTCTATAGTAAATTTTTCGAAATTTAATTTTTTACTGTCGCAAATTTTAAATCCGCCAGGGATTGACTTTTCTATAGTAAATTATTCAAAAAATAATTTTTTACTGTCGCAAATTTTAATTGCGCCAGGGATTGCCTTTTCTACAGTAAATTATTCAAAAAATAATTTTCTATTGTCGCAAATTTTAATTGCGCCAGGGATTGCCTTTTCTATAGTAAATTTTTCAAAAAATAATTTTTTACTGTCGGAAGTTTTAATTGCGCCAGGGATTGCCTTTTCTATAGTAAATTTTTCAAAATTTAATTTTATACTGTCGCAAATTTTAATTACGCCAGGGATTGCCTATTCTATAGTAAATTATTCAAAAAATAATTTTTTACTGTGGCAAATTTTAATTGCGCCAGGGATTGCCTTTTCTATAGTAAGTTTTTCAAAATTTAATTTTTTACTGTCGCAAGCTTTAATTACGCCAGGGATTGCCATTTCTATAGTAAATTTTTCAAAAATTAATTTTTTACTGTCGCAAATATTAATTACGCCAGGGATTGCCTTTTCTATAGTAAATTTTTCAAAATTTAATTCTATAGTAAATTTTTCAAAAATTAATTTTTTACTGTCGCAAATTTTAATTGCGCCAGGGATTGCCTTTTCAATAGTAAATTTTTCAAAAACTAATTTTTTACTGTCGCAAATTTTAAATACGCCAGAGATTGCCTTTTCTATAGTAAATTATTCAAAAAATAATTTTTTACTGTCGCAAATTTTAATTATGTCAGGGATTGCCTTTTGTATAGTAAATTTTTCAAAAACTAATTTTTGTACTGTCGAAAATTTTAATTACGCCAGGGATTGCCTTTTCTATAGTAAATTATTCAAAAAATAATTTTTTACTGTCGCAAATTTTAATTACGCCAGGGATTGCCTTTTCTATAGTAAATTTTTCAAAATTTAATTTTTTACTGTCGCAAATTTTAAATCCGCTAGGGATTGCCTTTTCTATAGTAAATTATTCAAAAAATAATTTTTTACTTTCGCAAATTTTAATTGGGCCAGGGATTGCCTTTTCTACAGTAAATTTTTTCAAAAAATTATTTTTTACTGTCGCAAATTTTAATTACGCCCGGGATTGCCTTTTCTACAGTAAATTTTTCAAAAAATAATTTTCTACTGTCGCAAATTTTAATTGCGCCAAGGATTGCCTTTTCTATAGTAAATTTTTCAAAAACTAATTTTTTACTGTCGCAAGCTTTAATTACGCCAGGGATTGCCATTTCTATAGTAAATTTTTCAAAAATTAATTTTTTACTGTCGCAAATTTTAATTGCGCAGGGGTTGCCTTTTCAATAGTAAATTTTTCAAAAACTAATTTTTTACTGTCGCAAATTTTAAATACGCCAGGGATTGCCTTTTCTATAGTAAATTATTCAAAAAATAATTTTTTACTGTCGCAAATTTTAATTATGTCAGGGATTGCCTTTTCTATAGTAAATTTTTCAAAAACTAATTTTTGTACTGTCGCAAATTTTAATTACGCCAGGGATTGCCTTTTCTATAGTAAATTTTTCAAAAACTAATTTTTTACTGTCGAAAATTTTAATTACGCCAGGGATTGCCTATTCTATAGTACATTATTCAAAAAATAATTTTTTACTGTGGCAAATTTTAATTGCGCCAGGGATTGCCTTTTCTATAGTAAATTTTTCAAAATTTAATTTTTTACTGTCGCAAATTTTAAATCCGCTAGGGATTGCCTTTTCTATAGTAAATTTTTCAAAAATTAATTTTTTACTGTCGCAAATTTTAATTGCGCCAGGGATTGCCTTTTATATAGTAAATTTTTCAAAATTTAATTCTATACTGTCGCAAATTTTAATTGCGCCAGGTATTGCCTTTTCTATAGTAAATTTTTCAAAATTTAATTTTATACTGTCGCAAATTTTAATTACGCCAGGGATTGCCTTTCTATAGTAAATTATTCAAAAAATAATTTTTTACTTTCGCAAATTTTAATTGGGCCAGGGATTGCCTTTTCTACAGTAAATTTTTTCAAAAAATTATTTTTTACTGTCGCAAGCTTTCATTACGCCAGGGATTGCCATTTCTATAGTAAATTTTTCAAAAATTAATTTTTTACTGTCGCAAATATTAATTACGCCAGGGATTGCCTTTTGTATAGTAAATTTTTCAAAAATTAATTTTTTACTGTCGCAAACTTTATTTGCGCCAGGGGTTGCCTTTTCTATAGTAAATTTTTCAAAAACTAATTTTTTACTGTCGAAAATTTTAATTACGCCAGGGATTGCCTATTCTATAGTAAATTATTCAAAAAATAATTTTTTACTGTGGCAAATTTTAATTGCGTCAGGGATTGCCTTTTCTATAGTAAGTTTTTCAAAATTTAATTTTTTACTGTCGCAAGCTTTAATTACGCTAGGGATTGCCTTTTCTATAGTAAATTATTCAAAAAATAATTTTTTACTTTCGCAAATTTTAATTGCGCCAGGGATTGCCTTTTCTATAGTAAATTTTTCAAAAAATAATTTTTTACTGTCGCAAATTTTAAATACGCCAGGGATTGCCTTTTCTATAGTAAATTATTCAAAACATAATTTTTTACTGTCGCAAATTTTAATTGCGCCAGGGATTGCCTTTTCTACAGTAAATTTTTCAAAAAATAATTTTCTACTGTCGCAAATTTTAATTGCGCCAAGTATTGCCTTTTCTATAGTAAATTTTTCAAAAACTAATTTTTTACTGTCGCAAGCTTTAATTACGCCAGGGATTGCCATTTCTATAGTAAATTTTTCAAAAATTAATTTTTTACTGTCGCAAATTTTAATTGCGCCAGGGATTGCCTTTTCTATAGTAAATTTTTCAAAAAATAATTTTTTACTGTCGCAAATTTTAAATACGCCAGGGATTGCCTTTTCTATAGTAAATTATTCAAAAAATAATTTTTTACTGTCGCAAATTTTAATTACGTCAGGGATTGCCTTTTCTATAGTAAATTTTTCAAAAACTAATTTTTTACTGTCGCAAGTTTTAATTACGCCAGGGATTGCCTTTTGTATAGTAAATTTTTCAAAAATTAATTTTTTACTGTCGCAAACTTTATTTGCGCCAGGGGTTGCCTTTTCTATAGTAAATTTTTCAAAAACTAATTTTTTACTGTCGAAAATTTTAATTACGCCAGGGATTGCCTATTCTATAGTAAATTATTCAAAAAATAATTTTTTACTGTGGCAAATTTTAATTGCGCCAGGGATTGCCTTTTCTATAGTAAGTTTTTCAAAATTTAATTTTTTAATGTCGCAAGCTTTAATCACGCCAGGGATTGCCATTTCTATAGTAAATTTTTCAAAAATTAATTTTTTACTGTCGCAAATATTAATTACGCCAGGGATTGCCTTTTCTATAGTAAATTTTTCAAAATTTAATTCTATACTGTCGCAAATTTTAATTGCGCCAGGTATTGCCTTTTCTATAGTAAATTTTTCAAAATTTAATTTTATACTGTCGCAAATTTTAATTACGCCAGGGATTGCCTTTCTATAGTAAATTTTTCAAAAAATAATTTTTTACTGTGGCAAATTTTAATTGCGCCAGGGATTGACTTTTCTATAGTAAATTTTTCAAAAACTAATTTTTTACTGTCGCAAGCTTTAATTACGCCCGGGATTGCCTTTTCTATAGTAAATTATTCAAAACATAATTTTTTACTGTCGCAAATTTTAATTGCGAGAGGGATTGCCTTTTCTACAGTAAATTTTTCAAAAAATAATTTTCTACTGTCGCAAATTTTAATTGCGCCAAGGATTGCCTTTTCTATAGTAAATTTTTCAAAAACTAAATTTTTACTGTCGCAAGCTTTAATTACGCCAGGGATTGCCATTTCTATAGTAAATTTTTCAAAAATTAATTTTTTACTGTCGCAAATTTTAATTGCGCCAGGGATTGCCTTTTCAATAGTAAATTTTTCAAAAACTAATTTTTTACTGTCGCAAATTTTAAATACGCCAGGTTTTGCCTTTTCTATAGTAAATTATTCAAAAAATAATTTTTTACTGTCGCAAATTTTAATTATGTCAGGGATTGCCTTTTCTATAGTAAATTTTTCAAAAACTAATTTTTTACTGTCGCAAATTTTAATTACGCCAGGGATTGCCTTTTCTATAGTAAATTTTTCAAAAACTAATTTTTTACTGTCGAAAATTTTAATTACGCCAGGGATTGCCTATTCTATAGTAAATTATTCAAAAAATAATTTTTTACTGTGGCAAATTTTAATTGCGCCAGGGATTGCCTTTTCTATAGTAAATTTTTCAAAATTTAATTTTTTACTGTCGCAAATTTTAAATCCGCTAGCGATTGCCTTTTCTATAGTAAATTATTCAAAAAATAATTTTTTACTTTCGCAAATTTTAATTGGGACAGGGATTGCCTTTTCTACAGTAAATTTTTTCAAAAAATTATTTTTTACTGTCGCAAATTTTAATTACGCCCGGGATTGCCTTTTCTATAGTAAATTATTCAAAACATAATTTTTTACTGTCCCAAATTTTAATTGCGCCAGGGATTGCCTTTTCTACAGTAAATTTTTCAAAAAATAATTTTCTACTGTCGCAAATTTTAATTGCGCCAAGGATTGCCTTTTTTATAGTAAATTTTTCAAAAACTAATTTTTTACTGTCGCAAGCTTTAATTACGCCAGGGATTGCCATTTCTATAGTAAATTTTTCAAAAATTAATTTTTTACTGTCGCAAATATTAATTACGCCAGGGATTGCCTTTTCTATAGTAAATTTTTCAAAATTTAATTTTATACTGTCGCAAATTTTAATTGCGCCAGATATTGCCTTTTCTATAGTAAATTTTTCAAAATTTAATTTTATACTGTCGCAAATTTTAATTACGCCAGAGATTGCCTTTCTATAGTAAATTTTTCAAAAAATAATTTTTTACTGTCGCAAATTTTAATTGCGCCAGGGATTGCCTTTTCTACAGTAAATTTTTCAAAAATTAATTTTTTACTGTCGCAAATTTTAATTACGCCAGGGATTGCCTTTTCTATAGTAAATTTTTCAAAAAATAATTTTCTACTGTCGCAAATTTTAATTGCGCCAGGGATTGCCTTTTCTATAGTAAATTTTGCAAAAAATAATTTTTTACTGTCACAAATTTTAATTACGCCAGGAATTTCCCTTTCTACAGTAAATTTTTCAAAAAAAAATTGTTAACTGTCGAAAATTTTAATTACGCCAGGGATTGCCTTTTCTATAGTAAATTTTGCAAAAAAATATTTTTTTACTGTCGCAAATTTTAATTGCGCCAGGGATTGCCTTTTCAATAGTAAATTTTTCAAAAACTAATTTTTTACTGTCGCAAATTTTAAATACGCCAGGGATTGCGTTTTCTATAGTAAATTATTCAAAAAATAATTTTTTACTGTCGCAAATTTTAATTATGTCAGGGATTGCCTTTTCTATAGTAAACTATTCAAAACATAATTTTTTACTGTCCCAAATTTTAATTGCGCCAGGGATTGCCTTTTCTACAGTAAATTTTTCAAAAAATAATTTTCTACTGTCGCAAATTTTAATTGCGCCAAGGATTGCCTTTTCTATAGTAAATTTTTCAAAAACTAAATTTTTACTGTCGCAAGCTTTAATTACGCCAGGGATTGCCATTTCTATAGTAAATTTTTCAAAATTTAATTTTTTACTGTCGCAAATTTTAAATCCGCTAGGGATTGCCTTTTCTATAGTAAATTATTCAAAAAATAATTTTTTACTTTCGCAAATTTTAATTGGGCCAGGGATTGCCTTTTCTACAGTAAATTTTTTCAAAAAATTATTTTTTACTGTCGCAAATTTTAATTACGCCCGGGATTGCCTTTTCTATAGTAAATTATTCAAAACATAATTTTTTACTGTCGCAAATTTTAATTGCGCCAGGGATTGCCTTTTCTACAGTAAATTTTTCAAAAAATAATTTTCTACTGTCGCAAATTTTAATTGCGCCAAGGATTGCCTTTTCTATAGTAAATTTTTCAAAATTTAATTTTATACTGTCGCAAATTTTAATTGCGCCAGGGATTGCCTTTGCTATAGTAAATTTTTCAAAATTTAATTTTATACTGTCGAAAATTTTAATTACGCCAGGGATTGCCTTTTCTATAGTAAATTATTCAAAAAATAATTTTTACAGTCGCAAATTTTAATTGCGCCAGGGATTGCCTTTTCTATAGTAAATTTTTCGAAATTTAATTTTTTACTGTCGCAAATTTTAAATCCGCCAGGGATTGACTTTTCTATAGTAAATTATTCAAAAAATAATTTTTTACTGTCGCAAATTTTAATTGCGCCAGGGATTGCCTTTTCTACAGTAAATTATTCAAAAAATAATTTTCTATTGTCGCAAATTTTAATTGCGCCAGGGATTGCCTTTTCTATAGTAAATTTTTCAAAAATTAATTTTTTACTGTCGCAAATTTTAAATACGCCAGGGATTGCCTTTTCTATAGTAAATTATTCAAAAAATAATTTTTTACTGTCGCAAATTTTAATTACGCCAGGGATTGCCTTTTCTATAGTAAATTTTTCAAAAATTAATTTTTTACTGTCGCAAATTTTAATTACGCCAGGGATTGCCTTTTCTATAGTAAATTTTTCAAAAAATAATTTTCTACTGTCGCAAATTTTAATTGCGCCAGGGATTGCCTTTTCTATAGTAAATTTTGCAAAAATAATTTTTTACTGTCACAAATTTTAATTACGCCAGGAATATCCCTTTCTACAGTAAATTTTTCAAAAAAAAAATTGTTAACTGTCGAAAATTTTAATTACGCCAGGGATTGCCTTTTCTATAGTAAATTTTGCAAAAAAATATTTTTTTACTGTCGCAAATTTTAATTGCGCCAGGGATTGCCTTTTCAATAGTAAATTTTTCAAAAACTAATTTTTTACTGTCGCAAATTTTAAATACGCCAGGGATTGCCTTTTCTATAGTAAATTATTCAAAAAATAATTTTTTACTGTCGCAAATTTTAATTATGTCAGGGATTGCCTTTTCTATAGTAAATTTTTCAAAAACTAATTTTTTACTGTCGCAAATTTTAATTACGCCAGGGATTGCCTTTTCTATAGTAAATTTTTCAAAAACTAATTTTTTACTGTCGAAAATTTTAATTACGCCAGGGATTGCCTATTCTATAGTAAATTATTCAAAAAATAATTTTTTACTGTGGCAAATTTTAATTGCGCCAGGGATTGCCTTTTCTATAGTAAATTTTTCAAAATATAATTTTTTACTGTCGCAAATTTTAAATCCGCTAGGGATTGCCTTTTCTATAGTAAATTATTCAAAAAATAATTTTTTACTTTCGCAAATTTTAATTGGGCCAGGATTGCCTTTTCTACAGTAAATTTTTTCAAAAAATTATTTTTTACTGTCGCAAATTTTAATTACGCCCGGGATTGCCTTTTCTATAGTAAATTATTCAAAACATAATTTTTTACTGTCGCAAATTTTAATTGCGCCAGGGATTGCCTTTTCAATAGTAAATTTTTCAAAAACTAATTTTTTACTGTCGCAAATTTTAAATACGCCAGGGATTGCCTTTTCTATAGTAAATTATTCAAAAAATAATTTTTTACTGTCGCAAATTTTAATTATGTCAGGGATTGCCTTTTCTATAGTAAATTATTCAAAACATAATTTTTTACTGTCGCAAATTTTAATTGCGCCAGGGATTGCCTTTTCTACAGTAAATTTTTCAAAAAATAATTTTCTACTGTCGCAAATTTTAATTGCGCCAAGGATTGCCTTTTTTATAGTAAATTTTTCAAAAACTAATTTTTTACTGTCGCAAGCTTTAATTACGCCAGGGATTGCCATTTCTATAGTAAATTTTTCAAAAATTAATTTTTTACTGTCGCAAATATTAATTACGCCAGGGATTGCCTTTTCTATAGTAAATTTTTCAAAATTTAATTTTATACTGTCGCAAATTTTAATTGCGCCAGATATTGCCTTTTCTATAGTAAATTTTTCAAAATTTAATTTTATACTGTCGCAAATTTTAATTACGCCAGGGATTGCCTTTCTATAGTAAATTTTTCAAAAAATAATTTTTTACTGTCGCAAATTTTAATTGCGCCAGGGATTGCCTTTTCTACAGTAAATTTTTCAAAAAATAATTGTTTACTGTCGCAAATTTTAATTACGCAAGGCATTGCCTTTTCTATAGTAAATTTTTCAAAAAATAATTTTTTACTGTCGCTAATTTTAATTGCGCCAGGGATTGAATTTTCTATAGTAAATTTTTCAAAAAATAATTTTTTACTGTCGGAAGTTTTAATTGCGCCAGGGATTGCCTTTTCTATAGTAAATTTTTCAAAATTTAATTTTATACTGTCGCAAATTTTAATTGCGCCAGGGATTGCCTTTGCTATAGTAAATTTTTCAAAATTTAATTTTATACTGTCGAAAATTTTAATTACGCCAGGGATTGCCTTTTCTATAGTAAATTATTCAAAAAATAATTTTTACAGTCGCAAATTTTAATTGCGCCAGGGATTGCCTTTTCTATAGTAAATTTTTCGAAATTTAATTTTTTACTGTCGCAAATTTTAAATCCGCCAGGGATTGACTTTTCTATAGTAAATTATTCAAAAAATAATTTTTTACTGTCGCAAATTTTAATTGCGCCAGGGATTGCCTTTTCTACAGTAAATTTTTCAAAAAATAATTTTCTACTGTCGCAAATTTTAATTGCGCCAAGGATTGCCTTTTCTATAGTAAATTTTTCAAAATTTAATTTTATACTGTCGCAAATTTTAATTGCGCCAGGGATTGCCTTTGCTATAGTAAATTTTTCAAAATTTAATTTTATACTGTCGAAAATTTTAATTACGCCAGGGATTGCCTTTTCTATAGTAAATTATTCAAAAAATAATTTTTACAGTCGCAAATTTTAATTGCGCCAGGGATTGCCTTTTCTATAGTAAATTTTTTCGAAATTTAATTTTTTACTGTCGCAAATTTTAAATCCGCCAGGGATTGACTTTTCTATAGTAAATTATTCAAAAAATAATTTTTTACTGTCGCAAATTTTAATTGCGCCAGGGATTGCCTTTTCTACAGTAAATTATTCAAAAAATAATTTTCTATTGTCGCAAATTTTAATTGCGCCAGGGATTGCCTTTTCTATAGTAAATTTTTCAAAAATTAATTTTTTACTGTCGCAAATTTTAAATACGCCAGGGATTGCCCTTTCTATAGTAAATTATTCAAAAAATAATTTTTTACTGTCGCAAATTTTAATTACGCCAGGGATTGCCTTTTCTATAGTAAATTTTTCAAAAATTAATTTTTTACTGTCGCAAATTTTAATTACGCCAGGGATTGCCTTTTCTATAGTAAATTTTTCAAAAAATAATTTTCTACTGTCGCAAATTTTAATTGCGCCAGGGATTGCCTTTTCTATAGTAAATTTTGCAAAAAATAATTTTTTACTGTCACAAATTTTAATTACGCCAGGAATATCCCTTTCTACAGTAAATTTTTCAAAAAAAAAATTGTTAACTGTCGAAAATTTTAATTACGCCAGGGATTGCCTTTTCTATAGTAAATTTTGCAAAAAAATATTTTTTTACTGTCGCAAATTTTAATTGCGCCAGGGATTGCCTTTTCAATAGTAAATTTTTCAAAAACTAATTTTTTACTGTCGCAAATTTTAAATACGCCAGGGATTGCCTTTTCTATAGTAAATTATTCAAAAAATAATTTTTTACTGTCGCAAATTTTAATTATGTCAGGGATTGCCTTTTCTATAGTAAATTTTTCAAAAACTAATTTTTTACTGTCGCAAATTTTAATTACGCCAGGGATTGCCTTTTCTATAGTAAATTTTTCAAAAACTAATTTTTTACTGTCGAAAATTTTAATTACGCCAGGGATTGCCTATTCTATAGTAAATTATTCAAAAAATAATTTTTTACTGTGGCAAATTTTAATTGCGCCAGGGATTGCCTTTTCTATAGTAAATTTTTCAAAATTTAATTTTTTACTGTCGCAAATTTTAAATCCGCTAGGGATTGCCTTTTCTATAGTAAATTATTCAAAAAATAATTTTTTACTTTCGCAAATTTTAATTGGGCCAGGGATTGCCTTTTCTACAGTAAATTTTTTCAAAAAATTATTTTTTACTGTCGCAAATTTTAATTACGCCCGGGATTGCCTTTTCTATAGTAAATTATTCAAAACATAATTTTTTACTGTCGCAAATTTTAATTGCGCCAGGGATTGCCTTTTCAATAGTAAATTTTTCAAAAACTAATTTTTTACTGTCGCAAATTTTAAATGCGCCAGGGATTGCCTTTTCTATAGTAAATTATTCAAAAAATAATTTTTTACTGTCGCAAATTTTAATTATGTCAGGGATTGCCTTTTCTATAGTAAATTATTCAAAACATAATTTTTTACTGTCGCAAATTTTAATTGCGCCAGGGATTGCCTTTTCTACAGTAAATTTTTCAAAAAATAATTTTCTACTGTCGCAAATTTTAATTGCGCCAAGGATTGCCTTTTTTATAGTAAATTTTTCAAAAACTAATTTTTTACTGTCGCAAGCTTTAATTACGCCAGGGATTGCCATTTCTATAGTAAATTTTTCAAAAATTAATTTTTTACTGTCGCAAATATTAATTACGCCAGGGATTGCCTTTTCTATAGTAAATTTTTCAAAATTTAATTTTATACTGTCGCAAAATTTAATTGCGCCAGATATTGCCTTTTCTATAGTAAATTTTTCAAAATTTAATTTTATACTGTCGCAAATTTTAATTACGCCAGGGATTGCCTTTCTATAGTAAATTTTTCAAAAAATAATTTTTTACTGTCGCAAATTTTAATTGCGCCAGGGATTGCCTTTTCTACAGTAAATTTTTCAAAAAATAATTGTTTACTGTCGCAAATTTTAATTACGCAAGGCATTGCCTTTTCTATAGTAAATTTTTCAAAAAATAATTTTTTACTGTCGCTAATTTTAATTGCGCCAGGGATTGAATTTTCTATAGTAAATTTTTCAAAAAATAATTTTTTACTGTCGGAAGTTTTAATTGCGCCAGGGATTGCCTTTTCTATAGTAAATTTTTCAAAATTTAATTTTATACTGTCGCAAATTTTAATTGCGCCAGGGATTGCCTTTGCTAAAGTAAATTTTTCAAAATTTAATTTTATACTGTCGAAAATTTTAATTACGCCAGGGATTGCCTTTTCTATAGTAAATTATTCAAAAAATAATTTTTACAGTCGCAAATTTTAATTGCGCCAGGGATTGCCTTTTCTATAGTAAATTTTTCGAAATTTAATTTTTTACTGTCGCAAATTTTAAATCCGCCAGGGATTGACTTTTCTATAGTAAATTATTCAAAAAATAATTTTTTACTGTCGCAAATTTTAATTGCGCCAGGGATTGCCTTTTCTACAGTAAATTATTCAAAAAATAATTTTCTATTGTCGCAAATTTTAATTGCGCCAGGGATTGCCTTTTCTATAGTAAATTTTTCAAAAATTAATTTTTTACTGTCGCAAATTTTAAATACGCCAGGGATTGCCTTTTCTATAGTAAATTATTCAAAAAATAATTTTTTACTGTCGCAAATTTTAATTACGCCAGGGATTGCCTTTTCTATAGTAAATTTTTCAAAAATTAATTTTTTACTGTCGCAAATTTTAATTACGCCAGGGATTGCCTTTTCTATAGTAAATTTTTCAAAAAATAATTTTCTACTGTCGCAAATTTTAATTGCGCCAGGGATTGCCTTTTCTATAGTAAATTTTGCAAAAAATAATTTTTTAATGTCACAAATTTTAATTACGCCAGGAATTTCCCTTTCTACAGTAAATTTTTCAAAAAAAAATTGTTAACTGTCGAAAATTTTAATTACGCCAGGGATTGCCTTTTCTATAGTAAATTTTGCAAAAAAAATATTTTTTTACTGTCGCAAATTTTAATTGCGCCAGGGATTGCCTTTTCAATAGTAAATTTTTCAAAAACTAATTTTTTACTGTCGCAAATTTTAAATACGCCAGGGATTGCCTTTTCTATAGTAAATTATTCAAAAAATAATTTTTTACTGTCGCAAATTTTAATTATGTCAGGGATTGCCTTTTCTATAGTAAACTATTCAAAACATAATTTTTTACTGTCCCAAATTTTAATTGCGCCAGGGATTGCCTTTTCTACAGTAAATTTTTCAAAAAATAATTTTCTACTGTCGCAAATTTTAATTGCGCCAAGGATTGCCTTTTCTATAGTAAATTTTTCAAAAACTAAATTTTTACTGTCGCAAGCTTTAATTACGCCAGGGATTGCCATTTCTATAGTAAATTTTTCAAAAATTAATTTTTTACTGTCGCAAATTTTAATTGCGCCAGGGATTGCCTTTTCAATAGTAAATTTTTCAAAAACTAATTTTTTACTGTCGCAAATTTTAAATACGCCAGGGTTTGCCTTTTCTATAGTAAATTATTCAAAAAATAATTTTTTACTGTCGCAAATTTTAATTATGTCAGGGATTGCCTTTTCTATAGTAAATTTTTCAAAAACTAATTTTTGACTGTCGCAAATTTTAATTACGCCAGGGATTGCCTTTTCTATAGTAAATTTTTCAAAAACTAATTTTTTACTGTCGAAAATTTTAATTACGCCAGGGATTGCCTATTCTATAGTAAATTATTCAAAAAATAATTTTTTACTGTGGCAAATTTTAATTGCGCCAGGGATTGCCTTTTCTATAGTAAATTTTTCAAAATTTAATTTTTTACTGTCGCAAATTTTAAATCCGCTAGGGATTGCCTTTTCTATAGTAAATTATTCAAAAAATAATTTTTTACTTTCGCAAATTTTAATTGGGCCAGGGATTGCCTTTTCTACAGTAAATTTTTTCAAAAAATTATTTTTTACTGTCGCAAATTTTAATTACGCCCGGGATTGGCTTTTCTATAGTAAATTATTCAAAACATAATTTTTTACTGTCGCAAATTTTAATTGCGCCAGGGATTGCCTTTTCTACAGTAAATTTTTCAAAAAATAATTTTCTACTGTCGCAAATTTTAATTGCGCCAAGGATTGCCTTTTCTATAGTAAATTTTTCAAAAAATAATTTTTTACTGTCGCAAGTTTTAGCTGCGCCAGGGATTGCCTTTTCTATAGCAAATTTTTCAAAATTTAATTTTATACTGTCGCAAATATTAATTACGCCAGGGATTGCCTTTTCTATAGTAAATTTTTCAAAAAATATTTTTTTACTGTCGCAAATTTTAATTGCGCCAGGGATTGCCTTTTCTACAGTAAATTTTTCAAAAAATAATTTTTTACTGTCGCAAATTTTAATTACGCAAGGCATTGCCTTTTCTATAGTAAATTTTTCAAAAAATAATTTTTTACTGTCGCAAATTTTAATTGCGCCAGGGATTGAATTTTCTATAGTAAATTTTTCAAAAAATAATTTTTTACTGTCGGAAGTTTTAACTGCGCCAGGGATTGCCTTTTCTATAGTAAATTTTTCAAAATTTAATTTTATACTGTCGCAAATTTTAATTGCGCCAGGGATTGCCTTTGCTATAGTAAATTTTTCAAAATTTAATTTTATACTGTCGAAAATTTTAATTACGCCAGGGATTGCCTTTTCTATAGTAAATTATTCAAAAAATAATTTTTACAGTCGCAAATTTTAATTGCGCCAGGGATTGCCTTTTCTATAGTAAATTTTTCGAAATTTAATTTTTTACTGTCGCAAATTTTAAATCCGCCAGGGATTGACTTTTCTATAGAAAATTATTCAAAAAATAATTTTTTACTGTCGCAAATTTTAATTGCGCCAGGGATTGCCTTTTCTACAGTAAATTATTCAAAAAATAATTTTCTATTGTCGCAAATTTTAATTGCGCCAGGGATTGCCTTTTCTATAGTAAATTTTTCAAAAATTAATTTTTTACTGTCGCAAATTTTAAATACGCCAGGGATTGCCTTTTCTATAGTAAATTATTCAAAAAATAATTTTTTACTGTCGCAAATTTTAATTACGCCAGGGATTGCCTTTTCTATAGTAAATTTTTCAAAAATTAATTTTTTACTGTCGCAAATTTTAATTTAGCCAGGGATTGCCTTTTCTATAGTAAATTTTTCAAAAAATAATTTTCTACTGTCGCAAATTTTAATTGCGCCAGGGATTGCCTTTTCTATAGTAAATTTTGCAAAAAATAATTTTTTATTGTCACAAATTTTAATTACGCCAGGAATATCCCTTTCTACAGTAAATTTTTCAAAAAAAAAAATTGTTAACTGTCGAAAATTTTAATTACGCCAGGGATTGCCTTTTCTATGGTAAATTTTGCAAAAAAATATTTTTTTACTGTCGCAAATTTTAATTGCGCCAGGGATTGCCTTTTCAATAGTAAATTTTTCAAAAACTAATTTTTTACTGTCGCAAATTTTAAATACGCCAGGGATTGCCTTTTCTATAGTAAATTATTCAAAAAATAATTTTTTACTGTCGCAAATTTTAATTATGTCAGGGATTGCCTTTTCTATAGTAAATTTTTCAAAAACTAATTTTTTACTGTCGCAAATTTTAATTACGCCAGGGATTGCCTTTTCTATAGTAAATTTATCAAAAACTAATTTTTTACTGTCGAAAATTTTAATTACGCCAGGGATTGCCTATTCTATAGTAAATTATTCAAAAAATAATTTTTTACTGTGGCAAATTTTAATTGCGCCAGGGATTGCCTTTTCTATAGTAAATTTTTCAAAATTTAATTTTTTACTGTCGCAAATTTTAAATCCGCTAGGGATTGCCTTTTCTATAGTAAATTATTCAAAAAATAATTTTTTACTTTCGCAAATTTTAATTGGGCCAGGGATTGCCTTTTCTACAGTAAATTTTTTCAAAAAATTATTTTTTACTGTGGCAAATTTTAATTGCGCCAGGGATTGCCTTTTCTATAGTAAATTTTTCAAAATTTAATTTTTTACTGTCGCAAATTTTAAATCCGCTAGGGATTGCCTTTTCTATAGTAAATTATTCAAAAAATAATTTTTTACTTTCGCAAATTTTAATTGGGCCAGGGATTGCCTTTTCTACAGTAAATTTTTTCAAAAATTATTTTTTACTGTCGCAAATTATAATTACGCCCGGGATTGCCTTTTCTATAGTAAATTATTCAAAACATAATTTTTTACTGTCGCAAATTTTAATTGCGCCAGGGATTGCCTTTTCTACAGTAAATTTTTCAAAAAATAATTTTCTACTGTCGCAAATTTTAATTGCGCCAAGGATTGCCTTTTCTAAAGTAAATTTTTCAAAAACTAATTTTTTACTGTCGCAAGCTTTAATTACGCCAGGGATTGCCATTTCTATAGTAAATTTTTCAAAAATTAATTTTTTACTGTCGCAAATTTTAATTGCGCCAGGGATTGCCTTTTCTATAGTAAATTTTTCAAAAAATAATTTTTTACTGTCGCAAATTTTAAATATGCCAGGGATTGCCTTTTCTATAGTAAATTATTCAAAAAATAATTTTTTACTGTCGCAAATTTTAATTACGTCAGGGATTGCCTTTTCTATAGTAAATTTTTCAAAAACTAATTTTTTACTGTCGCAAGTTTTAATTACGCCAGGGATTGCCTTTTGTATAGTAAATTTTTCAAAAATTAATTATTTACTGTCGCAAACTTTATTTGCGCCAGGGATTGCCTTTTCTATAGTGAATTTTTCAAAAAATAATTTTTTACTGTAGCAAATTTTAATTGCAGCAGGGATTGCCTTTTCTATAGTAAATTTTTCAAAAATTAATTTTTTACTGTCGCAAATTTTAAATACGCCAGGGATTGCCTTTTCTATAGTAAATTTTTCAAAAACTAATTTTTTACTGTCGCAAATTTTAAATGCGCCAGGGATTGCCTTTTCTATAGTAAATTTTTCACAAATTAATTTTTAACTGTCGCAAATTTTAAATACGCCAGGGATTGCCTTTTCTATAGTAAATTTTTCAAAAATTAATTTTTTACTGTCGCAAATTTTAAATACGCCAGGGATTGCCTTTTCTATAGTAAATTATTCAAAAAATAATTTTTTACTGTCGCAAATTTTAATTACGCCAGGGATTGCCTTCTCTACAGTAAATTTTTCAAAAAAAAATTGTTAACTGTCGAAAATTTTAATTACGCCAGAAATTGCCTTTTCTATAGTAAATTTTGCAAAAAAATAATTTTTTACTGTCGCAAATTTTAATTGCGCCAGGGATTGCCTTTTCTATAGAAAATTTTTCAAAAACTAATTTTTTACTGTCGCAAATTTTAAATACGCCAGGGATTGCCTTTTCTATAGTAAATTATTCAAAAAATAATTTTTTACTGTCGCAAATTTTAATTACGTCAGGGATTGCCTTTTCTATAGTAAATTTTTCAAAAACTAATTTTTTACTGTCGCAAATTTTAAATACGCCAGGGATTGCCTTTTCTATAGTAAATTTTTCACAAATTAATTTTTAACTGTCGCAAATTTTAAATACGCCAGGGATTGCCTTTTCTATAGTAAATTTTTCAAAAATTAATTTTTTACTGTCGCAAATTTTAAATACGCCAGGGATTGCCTTTTCTATAGTAAGTTATTCAAAAAATAATTTTTTACTGTCGCAAATTTTAATTACGCCAGGGATTGCCTTCTCTATAGTAAATTTTTCAAAAATTAATTTTTTACTGTCGCAAATTTTAATTACGCCAGGGATTGCCTTTTCTATAGTAAATTTTTCAAAAAATAATTTTCTACTGTCGCAAATTTTAATTGCGCCAAGGATTGCCTTTTCTATAGTAAATTTTGCAAAAAATAATTTTTTACTGTCACAAATTTTAATTACTCGAG
Source organism: Dioctria linearis (assembly GCA_963930735.1). Classification (NCBI taxonomy): domain Eukaryota; kingdom Metazoa; phylum Arthropoda; class Insecta; order Diptera; family Asilidae; genus Dioctria; species Dioctria linearis. The sequence goes on from CAWVNZ010000544.1 coordinate 217,530, forward strand.
GAATTGCCCTTTCTACAGTAAATTTTTCAAAAAAAATTGTTAACTGTCGAAAATTTTAATTACGCCAGGGATTGCCTTTTCTATAGTAAATTTTGCAAAAAAAAAATTTTTTACTGTCGCAAATTTTAATTGCGCCAGGGATTGCCTTTTCTATAGTAAATTTTTCAAAAACTAATTTTTTACTCTCGCAAATTTTAAATACGCCAGGGATTGCCTTTTCTATAGCAAATTTTTCAAAAAATAATTTTTTACTGTCGCAAATTTTAATTGCGCCAGGGATTGCCTTTTCTATAGTAAATTTGTCAAAAATTAATTTTTTACAGTCGCAAATTTTAAATACGCCAGGGATTGCCTTTTCTATAGTAAATTTTTCAAAAACTAATTTTTTACTGTCGCAAATTTTAATTGTGCCAGGGATTGCCTTTTCTATAGTAAATTTTTCAAAAAATAATTTTTTACTGTCGCAAATTTTAATTGCGCCAGGGATTGCCTTTTCTATAGTAAATTATTCAAAAAATAATTTTTTACTGTCGCAATTTTAATTGCGCCAGGGATTGCCTTTTCTATAGAAAATTATTCAAAAAATAATTTTTTACTCTCGCAAATTTTAATTTCGCCAAGGTTTGCCTTTTCTATAGTAAATTTTTCAAAAATTAATATTTCACTGTCGCAAATTTTAATTACGCCAGGGATTGCCTTTTCTATAGTAAATTTTTCAAAAAATAATTTTCTACTGTCGCAAATTTTAATTGCGCCAGGGATTGCCTTTTCTATAGTAAATTTTGCAAAAAATAATTTTTTACTGTCACAAATTTTAATAACGCCAGGAATTGCCTTTTCTACAGTAAATTTTTCAAAAAAAAATTGTTTACTGTCGAAAATTTTAATTACGCCAGGGATTGCCTTTTCTATAGTAAGTTATTCAAAAAATAATTTTTTACTGTCGCAAATTTTAATTACGCCAGGGATTGCCTTCTCTATAGTAAATTTTTCAAAAATTAATTTTTTACTGTCGCAAATTTTAATTACGCCAGGGATTGCCTTTTCTATAGTAAATTTTTCAAAAAATAATTTTTTACTGTCGCAAATTTTAATTGCGCCAGGGATTGCCTTTTCTATAGTAAATTTTTCAAAAACTAATTTTTTACTGTCGCAAATTTTAAACACGCCAGGGATTGCCTTTTCTATAGTAAATTATTCAAAAAAAAATTTTTTACTGTCGCAAATTTTAATTACGCCAGGGATTGCCTTTTCTATAGTAAATTTTTCAAAAATTAATATTTCACTGTCGCAAATTTTAATTACGCCAGGGATTGCCTTTTCTATAGTAAATTTTTCAAAAAATAATTTTCTACTGTCGCAAATTTTAATTGCGCCAGGGATTGCCTTTTCTATAGTAAATTTTGCAAAAAATAATTTTTTACTGTCACAAATTTTAATTACGCCAGGAATTGCCTTTTCTACAGTAAATTTTTCAAAAAAAAATTGTTTACTGTCGAAAATTTTAATTACGCCAGGGATTGCCTTTTCTATAGTAAATTTTGCTAAAAAATAATTTTTTACTGTCGCAAATTTTAATTGCGCCAGGGATTGCCTTTTCTATAGTAAATTATTCAAAACATAAGTTTTTACTGTCGCAAATTTTAATTGCGCCAGGGATTGCCTTTTCTACAGTAAATTTTTCAAAAAATAATTTTCTACTGTCGAAAATTTTAATTACGCCAGGGATTGCCTTTTCTATAGCAAAATTATTCAAAAAATAATTTTTTACTGTCGCAAATTTTAATTGCGCCAGGGATTGCCTTTTCTATAGTAAATTTTTCAAAATATAATTTTTTACTGTCGCAAAATTTAAAATCCGCCAGGGATTGCCTTTTCTATAGTAAATTATTCAAAAAATAATTTTTTACTGTCGCAAATTTTAATTGCGCCAGGGATTGCCTTTTCTACAGTAAATTTTTCAAAAAAAAAATTTTTTACTGTCGCAAATTTTAATTAAGACAGGGATTGCCTTTTATATAGTAAATTATTCAAAACATAAGTTTTTACTGTCGCAAATTTTAATTGCGCCAGGGATTGCCTTTTCTACAGTAAATTTTTCAAAAATAATTTTCTACTGTCGCAAATTTTAATTGCGCCAAAGATTGCCTTTTCTATAGTAAGATTTTCACAAATTAATTTTTTACTGTCGCAAATTTTAATTGCGCCAGGGATTGCCTTTTCTATAGTAAATTTTTCAAAAATTAATTTTTTACTGTCGCAAATTTTAAATACGCCAGGGATTGCCTTTTCTATAGTAAATTATTCAAAAAATAATTTTTTACTGTCGCAAATTTTAATTACGCCAGGGATTGCCTTCTCTACAGTAAATTTTTCAAAAAAAATTGTTAACTGTCGAAAATTTTAATTACGCCAGAAATTGCCTTTTCTATAGTAAATTTTGCAAAAAAATAATTTTTTACTGTCGCAAATTTTAATTGCGCCAGGGATTGCCTTTTCTATAGAAAATTTTTCAAAACTAATTTTTTACTGTCGCAAATTTTAAATACGCCAGGGATTGCCTTTTCTATAGTAAATTATTCAAAAAATAATTTTTTACTGTCGCAAATTTTAATTACGTCAGGGATTGCCTTTTCTATAGTAAATTTTTCAAAAACTAATTTTTTACTGTCGCAAATTTTAAATACGCCAGGGATTGCCTTTTCTATAGTAAATTTTTCACAAATTAATTTTTAACTGTCGCAAATTTTAAATACGCCAGGGATTGCCTTTTCTATAGTAAATTTTTCAAAAATTAATTTTTTACTGTCGCAAATTTTAAATACGCCAGGGATTGCCTTTTCTATAGTAAGTTATTCAAAAAATAATTTTTTACTGTCGCAAATTTTAATTACGCCAGGGATTGCCTTCTCTATAGTAAATTTTTCAAAAATTAATTTTTTACTGTCGCAAATTTTAATTACGCCAGGGATTGCCTTTTCTATAGTAAATTTTTCAAAAAATAATTTTCTACTGTCGCAAATTTTAATTGCGCCAAGGATTGCCTTTTCTATAGTAAATTTTGCAAAAAATAATTTTTTACTGTCACAAATTTTAATTACTCGAGGAATTGCCCTTTCTACAGTAAATTTTTCAAAAAAAATTGTTAACTGTCGAAAATTTTAATTACGCCAGGGATTGCCTTTTCTATAGTAAATTTTGCAAAAAAATAATTTTTTACTGTCGCAAATTTTAATTGCGCCAGGGATTGCCTTTTCTATAGTAAATTTTTCAAAAACTAATTTTTTACTCTCGCAAATTTTAAATACGCCAGGGATTGCCTTTTCTATAGTAAATTTTGCAAAAAAATAATTTTTTACTGTCGCAAATTTTAATTGCGCCAGGGATTGCCTTTTCTATAGAAAATTTTTCAAAAACTAATTTTTTACTGTCGCAAATTTTAAATACGCCAGGGATTGCCTTTTCTATAGTAAATTATTCAAAAAATAATTTTTTACTGTCGCAAATTTTAATTACGTCAGGGATTGCCTTTTCTATAGTAAATTTTTCAAAAACTAATTTTTTACTGTCGCAAATTTTAAATACGCCAGGGATTGCCTTTTCTATAGTAAATTTTTCACAAATTAATTTTTAACTGTCGCAAATTTTAAATACGCCAGGGATTGCCTTTTCTATAGTAAATTTTTCAAAAATTAATTTTTTACTGTCGCAAATTTTAAATACGCCAGGGATTGCCTTTTCTATAGTAAGTTATTCAAAAAATAATTTTTTACTGTCGCAAATTTTAATTACGCCAGGGATTGCCTTCTCTATAGTAAATTTTTCAAAAATTAATTTTTTACTGTCGCAAATTTTAATTACGCCAGGGATTGCCTTTTCTATAGTAAATTTTTCAAAAAATAATTTTCTACTGTCGCAAATTTTAATTGCGCCAAGGATTGCCTTTTCTATAGTAAATTTTGCAAAAAATAATTTTTTACTGTCACAAATTTTAATTACTCGAGGAATTGCCCTTTCTACAGTAAATTTTTCAAAAAAAATTGTTAACTGTCGAAAATTTTAATTACGCCAGGGATTGCCTTTTCTATAGTAAATTTTGCAAAAAAATAATTTTTTACTGTCGCAAATTTTAATTGCGCCAGGGATTGCCTTTTCTATAGTAAATTTTTCAAAAACTAATTTTTTACTCTCGCAAATTTTAAATACGCCAGGGATTGCCTTTTCTATAGCAAATTTTTCAAAAAATAATTTTTTACTGTCGCAAATTTTAATTGCGCCAGGGATTGCCTTTTCTATAGTAAATTTGTCAAAAATTAATTTTTTACAGTCGCAAATTTTAAATACGCCAGGGATTGCCTTTTCTATAGTAAATTTTTCAAAAACTAATTTTTTACTGTCGCAAATTTTAATTGTGCCAGGGATTGCCTTTTCTATAGTAAATTTTTCAAAAAATAATTTTTTACTGTCGCAAATTTTAATTGCGCCAGGGATTGCCTTTTCTATAGTAAATTATTCAAAAAATAATTTTTTACTGTCGCAATTTTAATTGCGCCAGGGATTGCCTTTTCTATAGAAAATTATTCAAAAAATAATTTTTTACTCTCGCAAATTTTAATTTCGCCAAGGTTTGCCTTTTCTATAGTAAATTTTTCAAAAATTAATATTTCACTGTCGCAAATTTTAATTACGCCAGGGATTGCCTTTTCTATAGTAAATTTTTCAAAAAATAATTTTCTACTGTCGCAAATTTTAATTGCGCCAGGGATTGCCTTTTCTATAGTAAATTTTGCAAAAAATAATTTTTTACTGTCACAAATTTTAATAACGCCAGGAATTGCCTTTTCTACAGTAAATTTTTCAAAAAAAAATTGTTTACTGTCGAAAATTTTAATTACGCCAGGGATTGCCTTTTCTATAGTAAGTTATTCAAAAAATAATTTTTTACTGTCGCAAATTTTAATTACGCCAGGGATTGCCTTCTCTATAGTAAATTTTTCAAAAATTAATTTTTTACTGTCGCAAATTTTAATTACGCCAGGGATTGCCTTTTCTATAGTAAATTTTTCAAAAAATAATTTTTTACTGTCGCAAATTTTAATTGCGCCAGGGATTGCCTTTTCTATAGTAAATTTTTCAAAAACTAATTTTTTACTGTCGCAAATTTTAAACACGCCAGGGATTGCCTTTTCTATAGTAAATTATTCAAAAAATAATTTTTTACTGTCGCAAATTTTAATTACGCCAGGGATTGCCTTTTCTATAGTAAATTTTTCAAAAATTAATATTTCACTGTCGCAAATTTTAATTACGCCAGGGATTGCCTTTTCTATAGTAAATTTTTCAAAAAATAATTTTCTACTGTCGCAAATTTTAATTGCGCCAGGGATTGCCTTTTCTATAGTAAATTTTGCAAAAAAATAATTTTTTACTGTCACAAATTTTAATTACGCCAGGAATTGCCTTTTCTACAGTAAATTTTTCAAAAAAAAATTGTTTACTGTCGAAAATTTTAATTACGCCAGGGATTGCCTTTTCTATAGTAAATTTTGCTAAAAAATAATTTTTTACTGTCGCAAATTTTAATTGCGCCAGGGATTGCCTTTTCTATAGTAAATTATTCAAAACATAAGTTTTTACTGTCGCAAATTTTAATTGCGCCAGGGATTGCCTTTTCTACAGTAAATTTTTCAAAAAATAATTTTCTACTGTCGAAAATTTTAATTACGCCAGGGATTGCCTTTTCTATAGCAAAATTATTCAAAAAATAATTTTTTACTGTCGCAAATTTTAATTGCGCCAGGGATTGCCTTTTCTATAGTAAATTTTTCAAAATATAATTTTTTACTGTCGCAAAATTTAAAATCCGCCAGGGATTGCCTTTTCTATAGTAAATTATTCAAAAAATAATTTTTTACTGTCGCAAATTTTAATTGCGCCAGGGATTGCCTTTTCTACAGTAAATTTTTCAAAAAAAAAATTTTTTACTGTCGCAAATTTTAATTAAGACAGGGATTGCCTTTTATATAGTAAATTATTCAAAACATAAGTTTTTACTGTCGCAAATTTTAATTGCGCCAGGGATTGCCTTTTCTACAGTAAATTTTTCAAAAAATAATTTTCTACTGTCGCAAATTTTAATTGCGCCAAAGATTGCCTTTTCTATAGTAAGATTTTCACAAATTAATTTTTTACTGTCGCAAATTTTAATTGCGCCAGGGATTGCCTTTTCTATAGTAAATTTTTCAAAAATTAATTTTTTACTGTCGCAAATTTTAAATACGCCAGGGATTGCCTTTTCTATAGTAAATTATTCAAAAAATAATTTTTTACTGTCGCAAATTTTAATTACGCCAGGGATTGCCTTCTCTACAGTAAATTTTTCAAAAAAAAATTGTTAACTGTCGAAAATTTTAATTACGCCAGAAATTGCCTTTTCTATAGTAAATTTTGCAAAAAAATAATTTTTTACTGTCGCAAATTTTAATTGCGCCAGGGATTGCCTTTTCTATAGAAAATTTTTCAAAAACTAATTTTTTACTGTCGCAAATTTTAAATACGCCAGGGATTGCCTTTTCTATAGTAAATTATTCAAAAAATAATTTTTTACTGTCGCAAATTTTAATTACGTCAGGGATTGCCTTTTCTATAGTAAATTTTTCAAAAACTAATTTTTTACTGTCGCAAATTTTAAATACGCCAGGGATTGCCTTTTCTATAGTAAATTTTTCACAAATTAATTTTTAACTGTCGCAAATTTTAAATACGCCAGGGATTGCCTTTTCTATAGTAAATTTTTCAAAAATTAATTTTTTACTGTCGCAAATTTTAAATACGCCAGGGATTGCCTTTTCTATAGTAAGTTATTCAAAAAATAATTTTTTACTGTCGCAAATTTTAATTACGCCAGGGATTGCCTTCTCTATAGTAAATTTTTCAAAAATTAATTTTTTACTGTCGCAAATTTTAATTACGCCAGGGATTGCCTTTTCTATAGTAAATTTTTCAAAAAATAATTTTCTACTGTCGCAAATTTTAATTGCGCCAAGGATTGCCTTTTCTATAGTAAATTTTGCAAAAAATAATTTTTTACTGTCACAAATTTTAATTACTCGAGGAATTGCCCTTTCTACAGTAAATTTTTCAAAAAAAATTGTTAACTGTCGAAAATTTTAATTACGCCAGGGATTGCCTTTTCTATAGTAAATTTTGCAAAAAAATAATTTTTTACTGTCGCAAATTTTAATTGCGCCAGGGATTGCCTTTTCTATAGTAAATTTTTCAAAAACTAATTTTTTACTCTCGCAAATTTTAAATACGCCAGGGATTGCCTTTTCTATAGCAAATTTTTCAAAAAATAATTTTTTACTGTCGCAAATTTTAATTGCGCCAGGGATTGCCTTTTCTATAGTAAATTTGTCAAAAATTAATTTTTTACAGTCGCAAATTTTAAATACGCCAGGGATTGCCTTTTCTATAGTAAATTTTTCAAAAACTAATTTTTTACTGTCGCAAATTTTAATTGTGCCAGGGATTGCCTTTTCTATAGTAAATTTTTCAAAAAATAATTTTTTACTGTCGCAAATTTTAATTGCGCCAGGGATTGCCTTTTCTATAGTAAATTATTCAAAAAATAATTTTTTACTGTCGCAATTTTAATTGCGCCAGGGATTGCCTTTTCTATAGAAAATTATTCAAAAAATAATTTTTTACTCTCGCAAATTTTAATTTCGCCAAGGTTTGCCTTTTCTATAGTAAATTTTTCAAAAATTAATATTTCACTGTCGCAAATTTTAATTACGCCAGGGATTGCCTTTTCTATAGTAAATTTTTCAAAAAATAATTTTCTACTGTCGCAAATTTTAATTGCGCCAGGGATTGCCTTTTCTATAGTAAATTTTGCAAAAAATAATTTTTTACTGTCACAAATTTTAATAACGCCAGGAATTGCCTTTTCTACAGTAAATTTTTCAAAAAAAAATTGTTTACTGTCGAAAATTTTAATTACGCCAGGGATTGCCTTTTCTATAGTAAGTTATTCAAAAAATAATTTTTTACTGTCGCAAATTTTAATTACGCCAGGGATTGCCTTCTCTATAGTAAATTTTTCAAAAATTAATTTTTTACTGTCGCAAATTTTAATTACGCCAGGGATTGCCTTTTCTATAGTAAATTTTTCAAAAAATAATTTTTTACTGTCGCAAATTTTAATTGCGCCAGGGATTGCCTTTTCTATAGTAAATTTTTCAAAAACTAATTTTTTACTGTCGCAAATTTTAAACACGCCAGGGATTGCCTTTTCTATAGTAAATTATTCAAAAAATAATTTTTTACTGTCGCAAATTTTAATTACGCCAGGGATTGCCTTTTCTATAGTAAATTTTTCAAAAATTAATATTTCACTGTCGCAAATTTTAATTACGCCAGGGATTGCCTTTTCTATAGTAAATTTTTCAAAAAATAATTTTCTACTGTCGCAAATTTTAATTGCGCCAGGGATTGCCTTTTCTATAGTAAATTTTGCAAAAAATAATTTTTTACTGTCACAAATTTTAATTACGCCAGGAATTGCCTTTTCTACAGTAAATTTTTCAAAAAAAAATTGTTTACTGTCGAAAATTTTAATTACGCCAGGGATTGCCTTTTCTATAGTAAATTTTGCTAAAAAATAATTTTTTACTGTCGCAAATTTTAATTGCGCCAGGGATTGCCTTTTCTATAGTAAATTATTCAAAACATAAGTTTTTACTGTCGCAAATTTTAATTGCGCCAGGGATTGCCTTTTCTACAGTAAATTTTTCAAAAAATAATTTTCTACTGTCGAAAATTTTAATTACGCCAGGGATTGCCTTTTCTATAGCAAAATTATTCAAAAAATAATTTTTTACTGTCGCAAATTTTAATTGCGCCAGGGATTGCCTTTTCTATAGTAAATTTTTCAAAATATAATTTTTTACTGTCGCAAAATTTAAAATCCGCCAGGGATTGCCTTTTCTATAGTAAATTATTCAAAAAATAATTTTTTACTGTCGCAAATTTTAATTGCGCCAGGGATTGCCTTTTCTACAGTAAATTTTTCAAAAAAAAAATTTTTTACTGTCGCAAATTTTAATTAAGACAGGGATTGCCTTTTATATAGTAAATTATTCAAAACATAAGTTTTTACTGTCGCAAATTTTAATTGCGCCAGGGATTGCCTTTTCTACAGTAAATTTTTCAAAAAATAATTTTCTACTGTCGCAAATTTTAATTGCGCCAAAGATTGCCTTTTCTATAGTAAGATTTTCACAAATTAATTTTTTACTGTCGCAAATTTTAAATACGCCAGGGATTGCCTTTTCTATAGTAAATTATTCAAAAAATTATTTTTTACTGTCGCAAATTTTAATTACGCCAGGGATTGCCTTTTCTATAGTAAATTTTTCAAAAACTAATTTTTTACTGTCGCAAATTTTAATTGCGCCAGGGATTGCCTTTTCTATAGTAAATTTTGCAAAAAATAATTTTTTACTGTCACAAATTTTAATTACGCTAGGAATTGCCTTTTCTACAATAAATTTTTCGAAAAAAAAATGTTTACTGTCGAAAATTTTAATTACGCCAGGGATTGCCTTTTCTATAGTAAATTTTGCAAAAAAATAATTTTTTACTGTCGCAAATTTTAATTGCGCCAGGGATTGCCTTTTCTATAGTAAATTTTTCAAAAACTAATTTTTTACTCTCGCAAATTTTAAATACGCCAGGGATTGCCTTTTCTATAGTAAATTATTCAAAAAATAATTTTTTACTGTCGCAAATTTTAATTGCGCCAGGGATTGCCTTTTCTATAGTAATTTTTTAAAAATTTAATTTTTTACTGTTGCAAATTTTAAATACGCCAGGGATTGCCATTTCTATAGTAAATTATTCAAAAAATAATTTTTTACTGTCGAAAATTTAAATTGCGCCAGGGATTGCCTTTTCTACAGTAAATTTTTCAAAAAATTATTTTTTACTGTCGCAAATTTTAATTACGCCAGGGATTGCCTTTTATATAGTAAATTATTCAAAACATAATTTTTTACTGTCGGAAATTTGAATTGCGCCAGGGATTGCCTTTTCTACAGTAAATTTTTCAAAAAATAATTTTCTACTGTCACAAATTTTAATTGCGCCAGGGATTGCCTTTTCTATAGTAAATTTTTCAAAAACTAATTTTTTACTGTCGCAAGTTTTAATTAAGCCAGGGATTGCCTTTTCTATGGTAAATTTTTCAGAAATTAATTTTTTACTGTCGCAAATTTTAATTGCGCCAGGGATTGCTTTTTCTATAGTAAATTTTTTACTGTCACAAATTTTAATTGCGCCAGGGATTGCCTTTTCTATAGTAAATTTTTCAAAAATTAATTTTTTACTGTCGCAAATTTTAAATACGCCAGGGATTGCCTTTTCTATAGTAAATTTTGCAAAAAATAATTGTCTACTGTCGCAAATTTTAATTGCGCCGGGGATTTCCTTTTCTATAGTAAATTTTGCAAAAAAATATTTTTTACTGTCACAAATTTTAATTACGCCAGGGATTGCCTTTTCTACAGTAAATTATTCAAAAACTAATTTTTTACTGTCGAAAATTTTAATTACGCCAGGGATTGCCTTTTCTATAGTAAATTATTCAAAAAATAATTTTTTACTGTCGCAAATTTTAATTGCGCCAGGGATTGCCTTTTCTATAGTAAATTATTCAAAAAATAATTTTTTACTGTCTTAACATTTAATTACGCCAGGGATTGCCTTTCTATAGTAAATTTTTCAAAAATTAATTTTTTACTGTCGCAAATTTTAATTACGCCAGGGATTGCCTTTTCTATAGTAAATTTTTCAAAAAATAATTGTCTACTGTCGCAAATTTTAATTGCGCCGGGGATTTCCTTTTCTATAGTAAGATTTTCACAAATTAATTTTTTACTGTCGCAAATTTTAAATACGCCAGGGATTGCCTTTTCTATAGTAAATTATTCAAAAAATTATTTTTTACTGTCGCAAATTTTAATTACGCCAGGGATTGCCTTTTCTATAGTAAATTTTTCAAAAACTAATTTTTTACTGTCGCAAATTTGAATTGCGCCAGGGATTGCCTTTTCTACAGTAAATTTTTCAAAAAATAATTTTCTACTGTCACAAATTTTAATTGCGCCAGGGATTGCCTTTTCTATAGTAAATTTTTCAAAAACTAATTTTTTACTGTCGCAAGTTTTAATTAAGCCAGGGATTGCCTTTTCTATGGTAAATTTTTCAGAAATTAATTTTTTACTGTCGCAAATTTTAATTGCGCCAGGGATTGCTTTTTCTATAGTAAATTTTTTACTGTCACAAATTTTAATTGCGCCAGGGATTGCCTTTTCTATAGTAAATTTTTCAAAAATTAATTTTTTACTGTCGCAAATTTTAAATACGCCAGGGATTGCCTTTTCTATAGTAAATTTTGCAAAAAATAATTGTCTACTGTCGCAAATTTTAATTGCGCCGGGGATTTCCTTTTCTATAGTAAATTTTGCAAAAAAATATTTTTTACTGTCACAAATTTTAATTACGCCAGGGATTGCCTTTTCTACAGTAAATTATTCAAAAACTAATTTTTTACTGTCGAAAATTTTAATTACGCCAGGGATTGCCTTTTCTATAGTAAATTATTCAAAAAATAATTTTTTACTGTCGCAAATTTTAATTGCGCCAGGGATTGCCTTTTCTATAGTAAATTATTCAAAAAATAATTTTTTACTGTCTTAACATTTAATTACGCCAGGGATTGCCTTTTCTATAGTAAATTTTTCAAAAAATAATTTTCTACTGTCGCAAATTTTAATTGCGCCAGGGATTGCCTTTTCTATAGTAAATTTTGCAAAAAATAATTTTTTACTGTCACAAATTTTAATTACGCCAGGAATTGCCTTTTCTACAGTAAAGTTTTCAAAAAAAAATTGTTTACTGTCGAAAATTTTAATTACGCCAGGGATTGCCTTTTCTATAGTAAATTTTGCTAAAAAATAATTTTTTACTGTCGCAAATTTTAATTGCGCCAGGGATTGCCTTTTCTATAGTAAATTATTCAAAACATAAGTTTTTACTGTCGCAAATTTTAATTGCGCCAGGGATTGCCTTTTCTACAGTAAATTTTTCAAAAAATAATTTTCTACTGTCGAAAATTTTAATTACGCCAGGGATTGCCTTTTCTATAGCAAAATTATTCAAAAAATAATTTTTTACTGTCGCAAATTTTAATTGCGCCAGGGATTGCCTTTTCTATAGTAAATTTTTCAAAATTTAATTTTTTACTGTCGCAAAATTTAAAATCCGCCAGGGATTGCCTTTTCTATAGTAAATTATTCAAAAAATAATTTTTTACTGTCGCAAATTTTAATTGCGCCAGGGATTGCCTTTTCTACAGTAAATTTTTCAAAAAAAAAATTTTTTACTGTCGCAAATTTTAATTAAGCCAGGGATTGCCTTTTATATAGTAAATTATTCAAAACATAAGTTTTTACTGTCGCAAATTTTAATTGCGCCAGGGATTGCCTTTTCTACAGTAAATTTTTCAAAAAATAATTTTCTACTGTCGCAAATTTTAATTGCGCCAAGGATTGCCTTTTCTATAGTAAGATTTTCACAAATTAATTTTTTACTGTCGCAAATTTTAAATACGCCAGGGATTGCCTTTTCTATAGTAAATTATTCAAAAAATTATTTTTTACTGTCGCAAATTTTAATTACGCCAGGGATTGCCTTTTCTATAGTAAATTTTTCAAAAACTAATTTTTTACTGTCGCAAATTTTAATTGCGCCAGGGATTGCCTTTTCTATAGTAAATTTTGCAAAAAATAATTTTTTACTGTCACAAATTTTAATTACGCTAGGAATTGCCTTTTCTACAATAAATTTTTCGAAAAAAAATGTTTACTGTCGAAAATTTTAATTACGCCAGGGATTGCCTTTTCTATAAGTAAATTTTGCAAAAAAATAATTTTTTACTGTCGCAAATTTTAATTGCGCCAGGGATTGCCTTTTCTATAGTAAATTTTTCAAAAACTAATTTTTTACTCTCGCAAATTTTAAATACGCCAGGGATTGCCTTTTCTATAGTAAATTATTCAAAAAATTATTTTTTACTGTCGCAAATTTTAATTACGCCAGGGATTGCCTTTTCTATAGTAAATTTTTCAAAAACTAATTTTTTACTGTCGCAAATTTTAACTACGCCAGGTATTGCCTTTTCTATAGTAAATTTTTCAAAAACTAATTTTTTTACTGTCCGAAAATTTTAATTACGCCAGGGATTGCCTTTTCTATAGTAAATTATTCAAAAAATAATTTTTTTACTGTCGCAAATTTTAATTGCGCCAGGGATTGCCTTTTCTATAGTAATTTTTTAAAAATTTAATTTTTTACTGTTGCAAATTTTAAATACGCCAGGGATTGCCATTTCTATAGTAAATTATTCAAAAAATAATTTTTTACTGTCGAAAATTTAAATTGCGCCAGGGATTGCCTTTTCTACAGTAAATTTTTCAAAAAATTATTTTTTACTGTCGCAAATTTTAATTACGCCAGGGATTGCCTTTTTATATAGTAAATTATTCAAACATAATTTTTTACTGTCGCAAATTTGAATTGCGCCAGGGATTGCCTTTTCTACAGTAAATTTTTCAAAAAATAATTTTCTACTGTCACAAATTTTAATTGCGCCGGGATTGCCTTTTCTATAGTAAATTTTTCAAAAACTAATTTTTTACTGTCGCAAGTTTTAATTAAGCCAGGGATTGCCTTTTCTATGGTAAATTTTTCAGAAATTAATTTTTTACTGTCGCAAATTTTAATTGCGCCAGGGATTGCTTTTTCTATAGTAAATTTTTTACTGTCACAAATTTTAATTGCGCCAGGGATTGCCTTTTCTATAGTAAATTTTTCAAAAATTAATTTTTTACTGTCGCAAATTTTAAATACGCCAGGGATTGCCTTTTCTATAGTAAATTTTGCAAAAAATAATTGTCTACTGTCGCAAATTTTAATTGCGCCGGGGATTTCCTTTTCTATAGTAAATTTTGCAAAAAAATATTTTTTACTGTCACAAATTTTAATTACGCCAGGGATTGCCTTTTCTACAGTAAATTATTCAAAAACTAATTTTTTACTGTCGAAAATTTTAATTACGCCAGGGATTGCCTTTTCTATAGTAAATTATTCAAAAAATAATTTTTTACTGTCGCAAATTTTAATTGCGCCAGGGATTGCCTTTTCTATAGTAAATTATTCAAAAAATAATTTTTTTACTGTCTTAACATTTAATTACGCCAGGGATTGCCTTTCTATAGTAAATTTTTCAAAAATTAATTTTTTACTGTCGCAAATTTTAATTACGCCAGGGATTGCCTTTTCTATAGTAAATTTTTCAAAAAATAATTGTCTACTGTCGCAAATTTTAATTGCGCCGGGGATTTCCTTTTCTATAGTAAATTTTGCAAAAAAATATTTTTTACTGTCACAAATTTTAATTACGCCAGGGATTGCCTTTTCTACAGTAAATTATTCAAAAAATAATTTTTTACTGTCGCAAATTTTAATTACGCCCGGGATTGCCTTTTCTATAGTAAATTTTTCAAAAACTAATTTTTTACTGTCGCAAATTTTAATTACGCCAGGGATTGCCTTTCTGTAGTAAATTTTTAAAAAACTAATTTTTTTCTCTCGAAAATTTTAATTACGCCAGGGATTGCCTTTTCTATAGTAAACTATTCAAAAAATTATTTTTTACTTCGCAAATTTTAATAGCGCCAGGGATTGCCTTTTCTATAGTAAATTTTTCCAAATTTAATTTTTTACTGTCGCAAATTTTAAATCCGCCAGGGATTTCCTTTTCTATAGTAAATTATTCAAAAAATAATTTTTTACTGTCGCAAATTTAAATTGCGCCAGGGATTGCCTTTTCTACAGTAAATTTTTCAAAAAATAATTTTCTGCTGTCGCAAATTTTAATTGCGCCAGGGATTGCCTTTTCTATTATAAATTTTTCAAAAACTAATTTTTTACTGTCGTAAGTTTTAATTACGCCAGGGATTGCCTTTGCTACAGTAAATTTTTCAAAAACTAATTTTTTTTTGTCGCAAATTTTAATTACGCCAGGGATTGCCTTTTCTATAGTAAATTATTCAAAAAATAATTTTTTACTGTCGCAAATTTTAATTGCGCCAGGGATTGCCTTTTCTATAGTAAATTATTCAAAAAATAATTTTTTACTGTCTTAACATTTAATTACGCCAGGGATTGCCTTTCTATAGTAAATTTTTCAAAAATTAATTTTTTACTGTCGCAAATTTTAATTACGCCAGGGATTGCCTTTTCTATAGTAAATTTTTCAAAAAATAATTGTCTACTGTCGCAAATTTTAATTGCGCCGGGGATTTCCTTTTCTATAGTAAATTTTGCAAAAAAATATTTTTTACTGTCACAAATTTTAATTACGCCAGGGATTGCCTTTTCTACAGTAAATTATTCAAAAAATAATTTTTTACTGTCGCAAATTTTAATTACGCCCGGGATTGCCTTTTCTATAGTAAATTTTTCAAAAACTAATTTTTTACTGTCGCAAATTTTAATTACGCCAGGGATTGCCTTTCTGTAGTAAATTTTTAAAAAACTAATTTTTTTCTCTCGAAAATTTTAATTACGCCAGGGATTGCCTTTTCTATAGTAAACTATTCAAAAAATTATTTTTTACTTCGCAAATTTTAATAGCGCCAGGGATTGCCTTTTCTATAGTAAATTTTTCCAAATTTAATTTTTTACTGTCGCAAATTTTAAATCCGCCAGGGATTTCCTTTTCTATAGTAAATTATTCAAAAAATAATTTTTTACTGTCGCAAATTTAAATTGCGCCAGGGATTGCCTTTTCTACAGTAAATTTTTCAAAAAATAATTTTCTGCTGTCGCAAATTTTAATTGCGCCAGGGATTGCCTTTTCTATTATAAATTTTTCAAAAACTAATTTTTTACTGTCGTAAGTTTTAATTACGCCAGGGATTGCCTTTGCTACAGTAAATTTTTCAAAAACTAATTTTTTTTTGTCGCAAATTTTAATTACGCCAGGGATTGCCTTTTCTATAGTAAATTTTTCAAAAAATAATTTTTTACTGTCGCAAATTTTAATTTCGCCAGGGATTGTCCTTTCTATAGTAAATTTTTCAAAATTTTTTTTTACTGTCGCCAATTTTAATTACGCCAGGGATTGCCTTTTCTATAGTAAATTTTTCAAAAAATAATTTTCTACTGTCGCAAATTTTAATTGCGCCAGGGATTGCCTTTTCTACAGTAAATATTTCAAAAAATAATTTTTTACTGTCGCAAATTTTAATTACGCCAGGGATTGCCTTTTCTATAGTAAATTTTTCAAAAATTAATTTTTTACTGTCGCAAATTTTAAATCCGCCAGGGATTGCCTTTTCTATAGTAAATTATTCAAAAAATAATTTTTTCCTGTCGCAAATTTTAACTGCGCCAGGGATTGCCTTTTCTATAGTAAATTTTGCAAAAAATTATTTTTTACTGTCACAAATTTTAATTACGCCAGGGATTGCCTTTTCTACAGTAAATTATTCAAAAAATAATTTTTTACTGTCGCAAATTTTAATTACGCCAGGGATTGCCTTTTCTATAGTAAATTTTTCAAAAACTAATTGTTTACTGTCGCAAATTTTAATTACGCCAGGAATTGCCTTTTCTATAGTAAATTTTTCAAAAACTAATTTTTTACTCTCGAAAATTTTAATTACGCCAGGAATTGCCTTTTCTATAGTAAATTATTCAAAAAATAATTTTTTACTTCGCAAATTTTAATTGCGCCAGGGATTGCCTTTTCTATAGTAAATTTTTCCAAATTTAATTTTTTACTGTCGCAAATTTTAAATCCGCCAGGGATTGCCTTTTCTATAGTAAATTATTCAAAAAAAAAATTTTTACTGTCGCAAATTTAAATTGCGCCAGGGATTGCCTTTTCAACAGTAAATTTTTCAAAAAATAATTTTCTACTGTCGCAAAATTTTAATTGCGCCAGGGATTGCCTTTTCTATAGTAAATTTTTCAAAAACTAATTTTTTACTGTCGCAAGTTTTAATTACGCCAGGGATTGTCTTTTCTATAGTTAATTTTTCAAAATTTTTTTTTTACTGTCGCAAATTTTAATTACGCCAGGGATTGCCTTTTCTATAGTAAATTTTTCAAAAAATAATTTTCTAATGTCGCAAATTTTAATTGCGCCAGGGATTGCCTTTTCTACAGTAAATTTTTCAAAAAATAATTTTTTACTGTCGCAAATTTTAATTACGCCAGGGATTGCCTTTTCTACAGTAAATTTTTCAAAAACTAATTTTTTACTGTCGCAAATTTTAATTACGCCAGGCATTGCCTTTTCTATAGTAAATTTTTCAAAAATTAATTTTTTACTGTCGCAAATTTTAAATCCGCCAGGTATTGCCTTTTCTATAGTAAATTATTCAAAAAATAATTTTTTGTTGTCGCAAATTTTAATTGCGCCAGGGATTGCCTTTTATATAGTAAATTTTTCAAAATTTAATTTTTTACGGTCGTAAATTTTAAATCCGCCAGGGATTGCCTTTTATATAGTAAATTATTCAAAAAATAATTTTTTACTGTCGCAAATTTTAATTGCGCCAGGGATTTCCTTTTCTATAGTAAATTTTTCAAAAATTAATTTTTTACTGTCGCAAATATTAAACACGCCAGGGATTGCCTTTTCTATAGTAAATTATTCAAAAAATAATTTTTTACTGTCGCAAATTTTAATTATGCCAGGGATTGCCTTTTCTATAATAAATTTTTCAAAAATTAATTTTATACTGTCGCAAATTTTAATTACGCCAGGGATTGCCTTTTCTATAGTAAATTTTTCAAAAAATAATTTTCTACTGTCGCAAATTTTAATTGCGCCAGGGATTGCCTTTTCTATAGTAAATTTTGCAAAAAATAATTTTTTACTGTCACAAATTTTAATTACGCCAGGAATATCCCTTTCTACAGTAAATTTTTCAAAAAAAAAATTGTTAACTGTCGAAAATTTTAATTACGCCAGGGATTGCCTTTCCTATAGTAAATTTTGCAAAAAAATATTTTTTTACTGTCGCAAATTTTAATTGCGCCAGGGATTGCCTTTTCAATAGTAAATTTTTCAAAAACTAATTTTTTACTGTCGCAAATTTTAAATACGCCAGGGATTGCCTTTTCTATAGTAAATTATTCAAAAAATAATTTTTTACTGTCGCAAATTTTAATTATGTCAGGGATTGCCTTTTCTATAGTAAATTTTTCAAAAACTAATTTTTTACTGTCGCAAATTTTAATTACGCCAGGGATTGCCTTTTCTATAGTAAATTTTTCAAAGACTAATTTTTTACTGTCGAAAATTTTAATTACGCCAGGGATTGCCTATTCTATAGTAAATTATTCAAAAAATAATTTTTTACTGTGGCAAATTTTAATTGCGCCAGGGATTGCCTTTTCTATAGTAAATTTTTCAAAATTTAATTTTTTACTGTCGCAAATTTTAAATCCGCTAGGGATTGCCTTTTCTATAGTAAATTATTCAAAAAATAATTTTTTACTTTCGCAAATTTTAATTGGGCCAGGGATTGCCTTTTCTACAGTAAATTTTTTCAAAAAATTATTTTTTACTGTCGCAAATTTTAATTACGCCAGGGATTGCCTATTCTATAGTAAATTATTCAAAAAATAATTTTTTACTGTGGCAAATTTTAATTGCGCCAGGGATTGCCTTTTCTATAGTAAATTTTTCAAAATTTAATTTTTTACTGTCGCAAATTTTAAATCCGCTAGGGATTGCCTTTTCTATAGTAAATTATTCAAAAAATAATTTTTTACTTTCGCAAATTTTAATTGGGCCAGGGATTGCCTTTTCTACAGTAAATTTTTTCAAAAAATTATTTTTTACTGTCGCAAATTTTAATTACGCCCGGGATTGCCTTTTCTATAGTAAATTATTCAAAACATAATTTTTTACTGTCGCAAATTTTAATTGCGCCAGGGATTGCCTTTTCAATAGTAAATTTTTCAAAAACTAATTTTTTACTGTCGCAAATTTTAAATACGCCAGGGATTGCCTTTTCTATAGTAAATTATTCAAAAAATAATTTTTTACTGTCGCAAATTTTAATTATGTCAGGGATTGCCTTTTCTATAGTAAATTTTTCAAAAACTAATTTTTTACTGTCGCAAATTTTAATTACGCCAGGGATTGCCTTTTCTATAGTAAATTTTTCAAAAACTAATTTTTTACTGTCGAAAATTTTAATTACGCCAGGGATTGCCTATTCTATAGTAAGTTATTCAAAAAATAATTTTTTACTGTCGCAAATTTTAATTACGCCAGGGATTGCCTTCTCTATAGTAAATTTTTCAAAAATTAATTTTTTACTGTCGCAAATTTTAATTACGCCAGGGATTGCCTTTTCTATAGTAAATTTTTCAAAAAATAATTTTTTACTGTCGCAAATTTTAATTGCGCCAGGGATTGCCTTTTCTATAGTAAATTTTTCAAAAACTAATTTTTTACTGTCGCAAATTTTAAACACGCCAGGGATTGCCTTTTCTATAGTAAATTATTCAAAAAATAATTTTTTACTGTCGCAAATTTTAATTACGCCAGGGATTGCCTTTTCTATAGTAAATTTTTCAAAAATTAATATTTCACTGTCGCAAATTTTAATTACGCCAGGGATTGCCTTTTCTATAGTAAATTTTTCAAAAAATAATTTTCTACTGTCGCAAATTTTAATTGCGCCAGGGATTGCCTTTTCTATAGTAAATTTTGCAAAAAATAATTTTTTACTGTCACAAATTTTAATTACGCCAGGAATTGCCTTTTCTACAGTAAATTTTTCAAAAAAAAATTGTTTACTGTCGAAAATTTTAATTACGCCAGGGATTGCCTTTTCTATAGTAAATTTTGCTAAAAAATAATTTTTTACTGTCGCAAATTTTAATTGCGCCAGGGATTGCCTTTTCTATAGTAAATTATTCAAAACATAAGTTTTTACTGTCGCAAATTTTAATTGCGCCAGGGATTGCCTTTTCTACAGTAAATTTTTCAAAAAATAATTTTCTACTGTCGAAAATTTTAATTACGCCAGGGATTGCCTTTTCTATAGCAAAATTATTCAAAAAATAATTTTTTACTGTCGCAAATTTTAATTGCGCCAGGGATTGCCTTTTCTATAGTAAATTTTTCAAAATATAATTTTTTACTGTCGCAAAATTTAAAATCCGCCAGGGATTGCCTTTTCTATAGTAAATTATTCAAAAAATAATTTTTTACTGTCGCAAATTTTAATTGCGCCAGGGATTGCCTTTTCTACAGTAAATTTTTCAAAAAAAAATTTTTTACTGTCGCAAATTTTAATTAAGACAGGGATTGCCTTTTATATAGTAAATTATTCAAAACATAAGTTTTTACTGTCGCAAATTTTAATTGCGCCAGGGATTGCCTTTTCTACAGTAAATTTTTCAAAAAATAATTTTCTACTGTCGCAAATTTTAATTGCGCCAAAGATTGCCTTTTCTATAGTAAGATTTTCACAAATTAATTTTTTACTGTCGCAAATTTTAAATACGCCAGGGATTGCCTTTTCTATAGTAAATTATTCAAAAAATTATTTTTTACTGTCGCAAATTTTAAATACGCCAGGGATTGCCTTTTCTATAGTAAATTTTTCAAAAACTAATTTTTTACTGTCGCAAATTTTAATTGCGCCAGGGATTGCCTTTTCTATAGTAAATTTTGCAAAAAATAATTTTTTACTGTCACAAATTTTAATTACGCTAGGAATTGCCTTTTCTACAATAAATTTTTCGAAAAAAAAAATGTTTACTGTCGAAAATTTTAATTACGCCAGGGATTGCCTTTTCTATAGTAAATTTTGCAAAAAAATAATTTTTTACTGTCGCAAATTTTAATTGCGCCAGGGATTGCCTTTTCTATAGTAAATTTTTCAAAAACTAATTTTTTACTCTCGCAAATTTAAATACGCCAGGGATTGCCTTTTCTATAGTAAATTATTCAAAAAATAATTTTTTACTGTCGCAAATTTTAATTGCGCCAGGATTGCCTTTTCTATAGTAATTTTTTAAAAATTTAATTTTTTACTGTTGCAAATTTTAAATACGCCAGGGGATTGCCATTTCTATAGTAAATTATTCAAAAAATAATTTTTTACTGTCGAAAATTTAAATTGCGCCAGGGATTGCCTTTTCTACAGTAAATTTTTCAAAAAATTATTTTTTACTGTCCGCAAATTTTAATTACGCCAGGGATTGCCTTTTATATAGTAAATTATTCAAAACATAATTTTTTACTGTCGCAAATTTGAATTGCGCCAGGGATTGCCTTTTCTACAGTAAATTTTTCAAAAAATAATTTTCTACTGTCACAAATTTTAATTGCGCCAGGGATTGCCTTTTCTATAGTAAATTTTTCAAAAACTAATTTTTTACTGTCGCAAGTTTTAATTAAGCCAGGGATTGCCTTTTCTATGGTAAATTTTCAGAAATTAATTTTTTACTGTCGCAAATTTTAATTGCGCCAGGGATTGCTTTTTCTATAGTAAAATTTTTTACTGTCACAAATTTTAATTGCGCCAGGGATTGCCTTTTCTATAGTAAATTTTTCAAAAATTAATTTTTTACTGTCGCAAATTTTAAATACGCCAGGGATTGCCTTTTCTATAGTAAATTTTGCAAAAAATAATTGTCTACCTGTCGCAAATTTTAATTGCGCCGGGGATTTCCTTTTCTATAGTAAATTTTGCAAAAAAATATTTTTTACTGTCACAAATTTTAATTACGCCAGGGATTGCCTTTTCTACAGTAAATTATTCAAAAACTAATTTTTTACTGTCGAAAATTTTAATTACGCCAGGGATTGCCTTTTCTATAGTAAATTATTCAAAAATAATTTTTTACTGTCGCAAATTTTAATTGCGCCAGGGATTGCCTTTTCTATAGTAAATTATTCAAAAAATAATTTTTTACTGTCTTAACATTTAATTACGCCAGGGATTGCCTTTCTATAGTAAATTTTTCAAAAATTAATTTTTTACTGTCGCAAATTTTAATTACGCCAGGGATTGCCTTTTCTATAGTAAATTTTTCAAAAAATAATTGTCTACTGTCGCAAATTTTAATTGCGCCGGGGATTTCCTTTTCTATAGTAAGATTTTCACAAATTAATTTTTTACTGTCGCAAATTTTAAATACGCCAGGGATTGCCTTTTCTATAGTAAATTATTCAAAAAATTATTTTTTACTGTCGCAAATTTTAATTACGCCAGGGATTGCCTTTTCTATAGTAAATTTTTCAAAAACTAATTTTTACTGTCGCAAATTTGAATTGCGCCAGGGATTGCCTTTCTACAGTAAATTTTTCAAAAAATAATTTTCTACTGTCACAAATTTTAATTGCGCCAGGGGATTGCCTTTTCTATAGTAAATTTTTCAAAACTAATTTTTTACTGTCGCAAGTTTTAATTAAGCCAGGGATTGCCTTTTCTATGGTAAATTTTTCAGAAATTAATTTTTTACTGTCGCAAATTTTAAATTGCGCCAGGGATTGCTTTTTCTATAGTAAATTTTTTACTGTCACAAATTTTATTGCGCCAGGGATTGCCTTTTCTATAGTAAATTTTTCAAAAATTAATTTTTTACTGTCGCAAATTTTAAATACGCCAGGGATTGCCTTTTCTATAGTAAATTTTGCAAAAAATAATTGTCTACTGTCGCAAATTTTAATTGCGCCGGGGATTTCCTTTTCTATAGTAAATTTTGCAAAAAAATATTTTTTACTGTCACAAATTTTAATTACGCCAGGGATTGCCTTTTCTACAGTAAATTATTCAAAAACTAATTTTTTACTGTCGAAAATTTTAATTACGCCAGGGATTGCCCTTTTCTATAGTAAATTATTCAAAAAATAATTTTTTACTGTCGCAAATTTTAATTGCGCCAGGGATTGCCTTTTCTATAGTAAATTATTCAAAAAATAATTTTTTACTGTCTTAACATTTAATTACGCCAGGGATTGCCTTTTCTATAGTAAATTTTTCAAAAAATAATTTTCTACTGTCGCAAATTTTAATTGCGCCAGGGATTGCCTTTTCTATAGTAAATTTTGCAAAAAATAATTTTTTACTGTCACAAATTTTAATTACGCCAGGAATTGCCTTTTCTACAGTAAATTTTTCAAAAAAAAATTGTTTACTGTCGAAAATTTTAATTACGCCAGGGATTGCCTTTTCTATAGTAAATTTTGCTAAAAAATAATTTTTTACTGTCGCAAATTTTAATTGCGCCAGGGATTGCCTTTTCTATAGTAAATTATTCAAAACATAAGTTTTTACTGTCGCAAATTTTAATTGCGCCAGGGATTGCCTTTTCTACAGTAAATTTTTCAAAAAATAATTTTCTACTGTCGAAAATTTTAATTACGCCAGGGATTGCCTTTTCTATAGCAAAATTATTCAAAAAATAATTTTTTACTGTCGCAAATTTTAATTGCGCCAGGGATTGCCTTTTCTATAGTAAATTTTTCAAAATTTAATTTTTTACTGTCGCAAAATTTAAAATCCGCCAGGGATTGCCTTTTCTATAGTAAATTATTCAAAAAATAATTTTTTACTGTCGCAAATTTTAATTGCGCCAGGGATTGCCTTTTCTACAGTAAATTTTTCAAAAAAAAAATTTTTTACTGTCGCAAATTTTAATTAAGCCAGGGATTGCCTTTTATATAGTAAATTATTCAAAACATAAGTTTTTACTGTCGCAAATTTTAATTGCGCCAGGGATTGCCTTTTCTACAGTAAATTTTTCAAAAAATAATTTTCTACTGTCGCAAATTTTAATTGCGCCAAGGATTGCCTTTTCTATAGTAAGATTTTCACAAATTAATTTTTTACTGTCGCAAATTTTAAATACGCCAGGGATTGCCTTTTCTATAGTAAATTATTCAAAAAATTATTTTTTACTGTCGCAAATTTTAATTACGCCAGGGATTGCCTTTTCTATAGTAAATTTTTCAAAAACTAATTTTTTACTGTCGCAAATTTTAATTGCGCCAGGGATTGCCTTTTCTATAGTAAATTTTGCAAAAAATAATTTTTTACTGTCACAAATTTTAATTACGCTAGGAATTGCCTTTTCTACAATAAATTTTTCGAAAAAAAAATGTTTACTGTCGAAAATTTTAATTACGCCAGGGATTGCCTTTTCTATAGTAAATTTTGCAAAAAATAATTTTTTTACTGTCGCAAATTTTAATTGCGCCAGGGATTGCCTTTTCTATAGTAAATTTTTCAAAAACTAATTTTTTACTCTCGCAAATTTTAAATACGCCAGGGATTGCCTTTTCTATAGTAAATTATTCAAAAAATTATTTTTTACTGTCGCAAATTTTAATTACGCCAGGGATTGCCTTTTCTATAGTAAATTTTTCAAAAACTAATTTTTTACTGTCGCAAATTTTAACTACGCCAGGTATTGCCTTTTCTATAGTAAATTTTTCAAAAACTAATTTTTTACTGTCGAAAATTTTAATTACGCCAGGGATTGCCTTTTCTATAGTAAATTATTCAAAAAATAATTTTTTACTGTCGCAAATTTTAATTGCGCCAGGGATTGCCTTTTCTATAGTAATTTTTTAAAAATTTAATTTTTTACTGTTGCAAATTTTAAATACGCCAGGGATTGCCATTTCTATAGTAAATTATTCAAAAAATAATTTTTTACTGTCGAAAATTTAAATTGCGCCAGGGATTGCCTTTTCTACAGTAAATTTTTCAAAAAATTATTTTTTACTGTCGCAAATTTTAATTACGCCAGGGATTGCCTTTTATATAGTAAATTATTCAAAACATAATTTTTTACTGTCGCAAATTTGAATTGCGCCAGGGATTGCCTTTTCTACAGTAAATTTTTCAAAAAATAATTTTCTACTGTCACAAATTTTAATTGCGCCAGGGATTGCCTTTTCTATAGTAAATTTTTCAAAAACTAATTTTTTACTGTCGCAAGTTTTAATTAAGCCAGGGATTGCCTTTTCTATGGTAAATTTTTCAGAAATTAATTTTTTACTGTCGCAAATTTTAATTGCGCCAGGGATTGCTTTTTCTATAGTAAATTTTTTACTGTCACAAATTTTAATTGCGCCAGGGATTGCCTTTTCTATAGTAAATTTTTCAAAAATTAATTTTTTACTGTCGCAAATTTTAAATACGCCAGGGATTGCCTTTTCTATAGTAAATTTTGCAAAAAATAATTGTCTACTGTCGCAAATTTTAATTGCGCCGGGGATTTCCTTTTCTATAGTAAATTTTGCAAAAAAATATTTTTTACTGTCACAAATTTTAATTACGCCAGGGATTGCCTTTTCTACAGTAAATTATTCAAAAACTAATTTTTTACTGTCGAAAATTTTAATTACGCCAGGGATTGCCTTTTCTATAGTAAATTATTCAAAAAATAATTTTTTACTGTCGCAAATTTTAATTGCGCCAGGGATTGCCTTTTCTATAGTAAATTATTCAAAAAATAATTTTTTACTGTCTTAACATTTAATTACGCCAGGGATTGCCTTTCTATAGTAAATTTTTCAAAAATTAATTTTTTACTGTCGCAAATTTTAATTACGCCAGGGATTGCCTTTTCTATAGTAAATTTTTCAAAAAATAATTGTCTACTGTCGCAATTTTAATTGCGCCGGGGATTTCCTTTTCTATAGTAAATTTTGCAAAAAAATATTTTTTACTGTCACAAATTTTAATTACGCCAGGGATTGCCTTTTCTACAGTAAATTATTCAAAAAATAATTTTTTACTGTCGCAAATTTTAATTACGCCCGGGATTGCCTTTTCTATAGTAAATTTTTCAAAAACTAATTTTTTACTGTCGCAAATTTTAATTACGCCAGGGATTGCCTTTTCTGTAGTAAATTTTTAAAAAACTAATTTTTTTTCTCTCGAAAATTTTAATTACGCCAGGGATTGCCTTTTCTGTAGTAAACTATTCAAAAAATTATTTTTTACTTCGCAAATTTTAATAGCGCCAGGGATTGCCTTTTCTATAGTAAATTTTTCCAAATTTAATTTTTTACTGTCGCAAATTTTAAATCCGCCAGGGATTTCCTTTTCTATAGTAAATTATTCAAAAAATAATTTTTTACTGTCGCAAATTTAAATTGCGCCAGGGATTGCCTTTTCTACAGTAAATTTTTCAAAAAATAATTTTCTGCTGTCGCAAATTTTAATTGCGCCAGGGATTGCCTTTTCTATTATAAATTTTTCAAAAACTAATTTTTTACTGTCGTAAGTTTTAATTACGCCAGGGATTGCCTTTGCTACAGTAAATTTTTCAAAAACTAATTTTTTTTTTGTCGCAAATTTTAATTACGCCAGGGATTGCCTTTTCTATAGTAAATTTTTCAAAAAATAATTTTTTACTGTCGCAAATTTTAATTTCGCCAGGGATTGTCCTTTCTATAGTAAATTTTTCAAAATTTTTTTTTACTGTCGCCAATTTTAATTACGCCAGGGATTGCCTTTTCTATAGTAAATTTTTCAAAAAATAATTTTCTACTGTCGCAAATTTTAATTGCGCCAGGGATTGCCTTTTCTACAGTAAATATTTCAAAAAATAATTTTTTACTGTCGCAAATTTTAATTACGCCAGGGATTGCCTTTTCTATAGTAAATTTTTCAAAAATTAATTTTTTACTGTCGCAAATTTTAAATCCGCCAGGGATTGCCTTTTCTATAGTAAATTATTCAAAAAAATAATTTTTTGCTGTCGCAAATTTTAACTGCGCCAGGGATTGCCTTTTCTATAGTAAATTTTGCAAAAAATTATTTTTTACTGTCACAAATTTTAATTACGCAGGGATTGCCTTTTTCTACAGTAAATTATT